>OY856413.1:444772378-444927378 GCA_963693085.1 Alisma plantago-aquatica
ATGAAATCACTAGTAAATGTTGCAATTTACTATGGGTAATGAAATAAGATCATACGAATGAAACATGTTACATGAGGTGTTAATCTTAGTGCTTAATAAAGATGAAAAATATAGTTTGACAGTTAGCAAAACATAACGATTATGACACCTTGATATTATCGGTTAACTTTAGTTAACTTCTTTGGAACAAGATAGTATGATGTTGAATAATAATGCATGGGTTAAGATAAGGAAGCAACCCTAATATATGAGATATGTAATGACATAACCAAAGTTTCTAAACCCTTGTTTCAATCTTTCTTGAAGGGTGGTTCTCAATAGATGTTTTTTTTAAAAAAACCTCCTAATAGTGGTTCAGATGTGATTATGGAGTTTTGTTTTTGGATTTGTTACACATAGAATAGTGCCTACATGTGAATGAAGGCAATATAAGGTTTACCCTAGAAGTATGACTATGGTTTACTTTCGAGGATGAAAGTTCTTTTAAGATGTATATGATGTGACAAAGTGGTCTTCTGACTTAATTTCGAAGAAGAAATTTCTTTTAAGGTGTGTAGGATGTGATGGAGTGGACTTTTGGATTCCTTAAATGTCCATTGACATAAGTAAAGTCATCCATGTTGAGTTATATTTAGAGCTACAAGTGCTTTGGTAAGGTTTGATGGTGTTTGATGGTTATATCATTATTAAGATCCCCATATTTAATGTCCTTGAGGCATTAAGTGGATGATCGAACAGTTGAGTTTTGACACCAAATTTGTGTACAAGTTAGCTTCATTTGTGAAGGAACTATGGCTAAAATTTGGTGACAATTGGAGGTTCCTAGAAGAAGTTATTAAAGTTTGAATATAATGTAATATTGTGCATCTTGATGTATTTTGGACCCAGGTTCATAATTAGGAACTTAGGTTTTGATCAATGCAATGTCACACTCCCCTGGACTAAGTAGAGAAGCCACAAATAGGCTTTCTATATAATAAACTAGGACCCTAGAATGACTGGATCTAACGGTTGGGATCTTATACCAAGATCATTTAGATGAGAAGTCATGGTACCAAGATCGTTTAGATGTCGTGGGTGCCTGGAGTGGCAACTTCCTATCAACCATTTCATGACTGATCGTGGGCCTGAACACTATATCATGTAGGGAAAACGGTTCCCTCTCATCTCCAGAAAATTGTTTGACCGAAGAAGATGAAATCGAGCCCCTTCCACACCTTTGTCTCTTCTTCGCCAGCAACAGTAGGATAAGAGAGGAGGCGATCCTATCATAATATAAATTGATCCACTCCCGCATCAAGGTGAAGCCCACAATAGCACTTCCATGACAGATGGCGACGACATGCTACAACTTTGAGAAGGGGAGAACAATGCCAGTTCGCTTTCCGGAGGTGAGCCAACAACGACATCACTCTGGAGGCCAGCATCGTAATGCAGCACAGAAGAAGAAGCTGGTTGCAAAAGGTTCTGTTAAGGTGGAGGAGACGTTGGTCGATCTCTAGCCAAAACTCTAGTCCAGCGATGACGGTCGCACAGGTAGCCAAAGGGAGCATATGAATCCTTCTACAATATTCTCCAACCATGAGGTAGAGGAGAACGCGTCGGGTGCTCGCCAGAGGAGACACCTGCAGGAACCTACGACGCGTCTGCAAGGAGGCATCAGGAAGCGAAGAACAGGTGAAGCTTCTTGATTCCTCACGAAGATCAATAGTTGCAATAGAAGCCTCATGGTAGCGGCCGGTGCAAGGGAGACGGCGGAGGCTGCAGGACAGACCCGCACCCGTTGCGTCAGGGAAAGAAGCGAGAATGCAAGAAGAGAGAGGGAGAGGATGGGGCGAGGTCAAATGCAGCTGGTAGTTGTTTCCAGGAGATCGGCCAGCGCCAGATCCCACAGAGCGGACGAGACCGTGGGAGCACGAGAGGGACGGATCTGGGCTCCGAGGTTGCGGCTCTCGCATGTGCTGAGGACAGACCGAGCGGCCATCGGGGAAAGAATAAGACTTGCGTGAAAGAGGGAGCGTCCGGTTCTGAGGCCTAGCTGGCAGCGCCCCCTTTTGGCCATGTGGCGCATGCCCATTGGCCGAATAAAGGTAAATACCTTAATAATGCTCAGTTCTTGGTTAATTCATAATAAATAGCTCAATTATCAGAAAAATATGAATAAGGTACCGAAATTCTTAGAAAAATGTGTAGAAAATAGTAGAATGATAATATTAGGCTTTTTATGCACGAATAATAGTGATATTAGGTAAGATGTAAAATTCTCTTTTCATGCCTAATAAATAATAAATGAAGACCTAAAATTATGATAATTTTTCAGTAACTCTTTAATGTGTTTTATAATCCATCTGATATCAGTAGTCATGATGTTGATGCATCAAAATTATATAATTTGATTAATATGGCTAATTAGGGCTAATAACACTAAAGATGATGCAATTAATACATGCATGCTCAATAAATGATGAGATTTATAGAAACCCTCATATCTATAACTGGAAGATAATATGTAAATCTGAGATCAGTTATATACATGAAATTCGTGTTATATGAAGAGAATCCTTAATACATGTGATGTAACCCTAATATGGTTAATGAAAGTGACATAATGTTAAATATGTTCACATAATAATGTGACACCTGAGTATATCCAGTTGATGAACTATAATCTAGAAAATGACACCAGTAAAATAAATATAAGACAAGAATGCAAGTAATGATGAGAATATCCTAATGGGATAAGCTAAACCCTAATGAACATAATTAGGGTTAAGATGAGATGTAAGATTATGAGAACCTGATGATAGTTTAATATCTTATCTTAATCAGGTTTGACCAAGGATATAGTTGATATCAGGGATATCTGTGATTAAGTTTATCTCTTGATCAAGGTACGCCATTACCTCTTACTTGGCTTATTATACAATATGCTTGTATTATATGTGTGGTAAAATACTTGGCATATGATATTGGATGAAATGATTGTTCTTGCATGATATGTTGCTTGACTTTCTATACTTATGGATATGAACACATGAAAATTAAGATATCTAATCCATCATATGATAGCACTAAACTCTTTGGTAGTACAGTGCATTGACAAAACATCAAAGCCCTAGGGGAAGATGTAACATCAAAGCCCTAGGGGTAGATGTACAATTTATATGACAAGGCCTAAAGACATCAAAGCCCTAGGGGCAGATGTTTGAGATATATGATGAAAACTAAGCTTAAAATATGTGTTCTATTTTTTTTAATAAATATCTTTGTGCAAGTATACTCTTTTCTTATATTGCTTTATACCTGCCAAGTATTAGTTTTATCTTATTGCCAAGATATGATGAGAGGTATATAAAAGACATGTAGGCGTACTCAGTACAATATTCTTGAAATATTGTGCTGACGTGTACCGCATGTAATCTTTTGTTTAGGTTGTGGTTATGCTCTTAAAGATTCAAGATAGTTGAGAGTTGTATGGCGAGCTGATGTACAGGTGGACCTGTTGTCTTAAGATCCTGTTGTTTAGATGTAGTACATGTATATGTAGAGTTTGTTGTTCAATATGTAATATCAAATGTTGTAACAATTCATGTTGTAATTATATGTTGAATGGTGAACATGTGTGTATGGTTTTATTATTGTTCATGTACATGTGCTACTGATTGTTTCCTTCTGACTCCCTTAATTTTTGTAACGACCCCACCTCCCGGTAACCCCCAATTAAGGGAGACCCAAAGGACAGAGCCGTTATTCATTTAACAGGATCAAAGGGTCGAAAAATAATCAATAACAATTAATAAACGTTACCAGCTAAACTAAAAATGGTATCAAATAAAACTTTTCTTACCTTGGAAAAACTGGGATTTCTAAACTTCTATCCATGAAGATGCTAAACTAACTAATCCTCCTGTGCACGTTAATTCTCATTTAATTTCACATCTGCCACTTTACTATTTGTTTTTTTCATTTTTACCTAAAATGCCGACAAACAAAACGTCGATCAACAAGAAGCCGGTATGTGGGAGAAATAATAATGATGCAACTACAATAACAAAGTAATCAGCCAAGATTACATTTTAAACCATACTACTCAATCATTTCCTATCCCCTATCTCTGTGCTGTCCCTACAACGGACTGTGATACTACCTCTCTCTAGGTAGATCCTTATTAGACCTCGCATGATCCTACCTAACAGGTAGATCAATATCTATGGTTGAGTCACATGGCACTACCCATACATAGTCCAATCTCTAAGTCAATGTGACTTGATGGACCTACCCCATTGGTAGCCATTTACTAAGTCATTCAATGACTTGATGGGCCTACCCCTTTGGTAGCCATTTACTAGGTCAACCCATTAAGCTACAGAGGGGACTAGGATCTGAGCTAGTAGGCATATCTCTTATGTGATAGTCATATTCACTTTAGAATTTGCATGAATTAAAACATCCTACAGTTTAGTTCAAGTCGCGATGAAAACATCGACAAAATCCCGGAAAACTAATTCGTGTAGTCATAAGCGTAACCACATACCTTTTATTGCAGATTTAAAGATAGTATCAAATATGTAGGGAAACCCAATCAAGCAAGCTATGATGAATAGAAATCATAAAATAAAAGTACAAATTTCCTTTTATTAATATTTATCCAATTTCATCACACAATTAATGATTTCAATTCCAATTTAAGGGTTTCTTTGGAAATTAGGGTTTTTTCCTCTTCTTTCAATATTATGATCCTTAATTTATCAAAACTACATGAAACCCCTAATTTATCATTATTGTACATCTTTATCAAGTTTTAGGATCTTTACTAAGCATCTGATTATCTTATTCCAAATAAATATGATTTTTATCTCCTTTTATCCCAATTTAGGGTTCCCATATAAATTAGCATTCTTTTATATATTACAACTCTAATTTAGGCATATTTGCATTCAAAATGGATAATCAAACCTCTTTTATCATTAACAGGGTCAATCTTATCAATTTGACCTATCGATTCACCAAATTACACTCTTAATATTCAATTAGGGTTTCTCATCAACTTTTAATACACCTTACTAGAAAATTAGGGAAATTTTGCAAAATGGAGTAGAATTAGGTTCTCAGAGCATTTTTATCAGATTCCTTGTACTTTTCTACATAACTTTCATGTATAAAGTTTTCCCATATGAGGTTCCTAGCTATTACTACGAATTTTGCAAAGAAAACCCTTTTTCTTGAATTATTAGATTAGAGAGCGAAATTTCCAAAAAATTCTCGAACGTCAGATCGATGCACCGCTAGACCCCTCCTAATCTGACACTCCGTGTCAGCCACCTCCACTACATTCTATGTGTGCGCGCCCTCCAAGCTTGGTCCGTTGGATTTTAATTGAGTCCATGATGGTCTCTGGATTGAACGCTCTGCGATTTGAGCACCCAAACTCAGCCGGGCCCTTCACGTGTCGTCAGATCTCGATCTAACGATGATTGTATGTCGTCTTCTTTCTTCCTCAGCTACTAGAGCCGCGGTGGCACCCTCGCCAGAGTGGAACCAATCAAGCGGGATAATGAGTAAAGGGGATCGAGAAGAAGTCGTTCGAGGTCGCAATGGAACAAGGGATCGAGGGGTCCCCTTTTTATAGGGTATGGGGCATCCCTGTGAGGAGTCCCAACCCTAAACGAACTGAGCAACTAGCCCAATTGGGCATTCCTTCGATATGCATCCATAGCTCGAGAAAGTTGGGTCTAACCAACTCGGAATTCCATCCTAAATACAGCAAAGTGATTTCCCAATTTGCACATGCATCGATTCGCGAGGAAATTCGAGGGAAAAAACCCTATGATGTTGCGGTGCAATCCTTCTCGGACTGAAGGAAGGTGATGAAGATCTTGCCTTGGATCAAGATCCGACGGCTGGCATTACTCCGTCTATTTCCATTAAATTAGAGAAATCGTGACATTAATTATAAACCCAACACTTTAGGGAATCTTGTAAAAGCTGTAACTCCCAAACCAATTATCCAATTAATCCCAAATTTAGAGGGAAAGTCCATAATGACTTAACCTATCCATCTACCAAAATTGGGCTCATTATCTCGAATAAATCGTTACTTTTCTTTAAGTGCAAGATATATCTTAATTATATATATTTGTCACCTATTTTCTCTTTCCTTTGCTATAGAATTATTATTTTGAGTTCCTTGAACCTCAAGGAACCTTAATGGATCGATTTCCCCTCTTGGGAATATTTATTTAGCCTCTTTCCTTATCTTTCATCCTTTTTCTTATTATCTTACTTGTTCTTTATTAAAATATCTCTTTTTTGAGGATTTCTCTTTATTTCTCTTTTATTTTCCTCATTGGTATTCCTTTTATCAATAGGAATCTTTGGGATACGAAATTCCACCAAGGATAACTTAATTATACCTCTTTTTACTTATTTTCCACATTTCATCAATATTTTCAATTTCTTTCTTAATAAAGAAATACTTAATTGATCTTTTCTTTTCTTATTGCACTCTTTATGCAACTTTGGACTCCTTGGAACCCAAGGAACCCAAGAGGCACGAAATCCATTCTTGGATTACACTCCTTTGCCTTCTAGAGGTTTCCACACCTTTATTTTCTCAAAAACTCAATTATTCATTTACTAATTGAATTTCCTTATTATTGGGCCCAATAGCCAATAAAGCCCACAAATCATACAACAAGGCTATTTTAAATGAAATCCATTTATTCACAACAATTTATATCATTATTTGTCCAAATATCTTTAATATGAGAAATTACATTTCTCACCAAAGGAACCCAAAATTTGGGGTTGTAACAATTTTCTTCTTCTTAGCCTTGTGTGGGATGTTTAAATTGGGATTCTCACTGAGGTGAGGGTTTCAATTTAGACGTCACACATCAGATTAAGTGTTCGAAAATCCGGGGACATCACACCTACCGCTAGACTGTTTCCCGCCACCACTACTACTCATCGGTGTCTACCGCCCCTGCTGCTCGCCGCCGCCGGACAGGTACCTTTCTCCACCGGTTGAGCTCGCCGCCACCTCTGACTTCCAACCCCCTTTTTTCTTCTCTATTTCCACTTGGAATAGCTATGTATCCCTGTGGGTTAATGCAAACCCTAACAATAGCCAAACATGGTTGTTGTATATGAACCAAATGTTTACTATTACAAAAAAATTAGTAGTTCAAATCTTGATAAGAGGAAAATGAGGGATTTCACAATTAATTTCACTATTACATAGACGCATAGTGTCTTAGGCTTTGATACCAACTATCATAGAAGTGTTATTACAGCGATCCAATCCCATTGCTTGGGTAGAAAATGATAAAGTAATTTAGTGTGACAGCCCCTAAATAGCTCAAAGTTCACAAAGTTCACACACAACTTAGGTAATAATTAAATATAGAGAAGAAGAAAGAAAGACAAATTAGGTTTAATAAAGAGAAGCCACATGATCATTCCCAAATATTAGTTTATCCTCATGGACTTTATCTTCGGTGATTCTTGTACAACAACCAAACATTATAATCATTAACTAGCAAATAGTAAAAGGCAATCTAGAACCTTAGTCACTAGATGAAGAATGGACATAAATGTGTAATGAAAGATGCATGAAAAAAATGTTTGGTTGTAAAATAATGAGTTGATCTTTTGTTTATCTTGCAATATATATTATTACTAAGCAATTATTTCATTATGTAGTCCATTTTTTATGATTTGTGTTTTTATTGATCTCATCTTGATTTTTCCCTATTACGGGGCATGTCAACATTATTCAAGATTATTGTATGATGATCTCACTTTGTGGTAAAAGTTAAGGTTGATGATGGGGAAACCTAGGGGGAGAGGGGGATGAGGGGGATATGGCGGTGGCGGTGCTGGAGATGCCAGGGAAATGGACCCTGAGGGAGGCTTCACTAGTAGGATCCAGAGAGATCATGCTACAGCGGAGACGGAGAAGAGGCAGACGACGAATATCTCTATACTGGAACTTGGCTTCGAGTTCCATGTCGTGGGCATGAGGGGGAAGGGAGGGTCCTCCCAAGGCGGCCAAACAGAGTGGACCACTACTGAGGAGTTATCAAGGAAGATCCAATCGAGTACGGATCAGGGGAAGGCAAAAGATGACACAGATGCGTAGGCTAGAGGCGACACATCACTCCATGCCTCATTTAGTGAGGTCGTATCGGGAAATATCGATCCTCGCAATCAAAGCAGTTTTGTGGATAAGATTTTTGAGGACTGGCTGTCAGAGGAGGCCGTAACCCTAATGACGGAGGAGGGAGTTCCTTCTCTATCGATTTCACCAGAAGCAGAAGATGCACTCGCTATGCTGTGGAGATATGCGGTAGTCGTGAGGTTGCTGGGTGCCGAAATAGGGTATATGACCCTGCGAGACAGACTGAAAGTCCTCTGGCAAATTGTGGGAAGGTTTAACATGTATGAGCTCGATCTAGGGCACTTCATGGTGCAACTATCATGCAAACAAGATTATGAAGCAGTGCTCATCGACGGTCCATGGAAGATCTTCATACGAAATCTGTTGGTTTGGGACTGGTTCCCTACATTCAAACTGAAAGTAGAAGCACCTACACAGATTGTTACTTGGGTACGAATCCTAAACTTGCCCCTCCATCTGTATGTTCCTACCATCTTCGACTTCATTGGTATGACACTGGGCAAATTGATCAAGGTTGATATACACACGTCTAACCGCTCTCGCAGCAAGTTTGTGAGATTAGCTCTTGAGATCGAAACCATGAGGCCTTTCATCCCATCATCCTCATCAATGAGGTGGAGTATGCTATTGAGTATGAGGGTTTCCCTTGGGCATGTGAAAAATGTGGGGAGGAAGGCCATATCTCAAAGGACTGTAAATATGAGGAAAAAATAGAGCAGGTGCAGAGAACTAAAGGTGAACAACAAGACAACAGGAGATCGGCTGAGCACATTCAGGACATCCAACAATGGAAAACACAGAAGAAAAGGGGCAGAAGGAAACTAAGACCGACCCCGATGGACAACGCAGCAGAAACAAACTCTAAAAGTGCAAACTATTTTGCCACGCTAGGTGAGGAAGATAACACAAAATCAAATCTGAAGGAGAATACTACAGAAACCTAGGTGGGAAGCAGCCAAAGTATTAGACACAACTCCAAAGTTTGGAAGAAGAAAGTAGCAAATGTCTCAACCAAAGCACGGGAGGCCCTAGGGAATATTACCGACATGCAGGTGGACACATTGGCAAACAAGGAGAGTCATGAAGCCGTGAACCCTGGCGTGGACAAGGTTTTGGAGGTAATCAATTTTGAACCGGTGGATAATCGTGTTGTTACAGACGAGAGTCTACAAAAGCAAGTGGAGGAAGTCTTACCATCCAAGATATACGGAGGTTAACAATGCTATAGTGACCTTACACGTCACTGATGGTCATAGAACCAGAGGCAATGCGACTAAAATGAAGAGGAAGGGAAGGATATGACACACTCCTCCAAAAGAGAACCCACTAAGGTGCATCAAAAACTTGCAGCAAGGGGTTCCTTTACCGGAGAACGAGATACGCCTGGAAGAGGAGGAGCTACAGATGGTGGAGGAAGATCAAGATCAAAACAAGGAAAATCAAGAACCTCAGAACAAAGCCTAAACCAGATAGTACACTGATCAAATTTTATCTTTAATGCTCGACATTCTATGTTGGAATATAAGAGGAATAACTAGAGAAGAAAGAAAAAGAGCTCTTAAGGAACACATCCAACAACACAAGCCCAAGGTTATTGGTATTCTGGAACCTTGGATCAGTGGAGATAAAGCTACCGGTACCATTAAGCACCTCGACTTCTCCAACTCTTTTAGAGTGGAGGCTCGTGGCTTCTCAAGCGGCTTTTAGATATGCTGGAAAAACCACGACTGCAACATCGAGATAGTCAATTATCATAGACAGTTCGCAACTTACTTCCTGAATAAGGAGACCTTGATCACCATCATCTATGCTAGCCCACATATCACTACTAGAAAACTCCTACGGAAACACCTTATTAAGATGGTGAATACATTCAAATTACCATGGGTAGCCCTTGGCGACTTTAATACTACTGTGAACCTGGAGGAAAGAAGTGGGTCTAATCACTATAACTATAATGAAGCAAGGGTGTTTCACGAAACTTTGCTGGAAGCTGGTCTAACAGATATGGGGTTCTCGAGACCCAGGTACACATTCAAAAGAGGAGTCCTACAACAAAGCCTTGATAGAGAGGTGGCCAACGATGTTTTTATTTGAAGGTATTCCCAGTTTTCAGTCGTTCATCTGCACCGGGTGCCATATGATCATAGCCCTATCCTTATCAAATCTAACAGGAAGAAGGGTCACCATAAATGTTTCATTGCTAGAGATGCATGTTCATCTGATAAGAATTTCAAATCCTTACTGCAAGCAATTTGGCAAGGCGAACATGATTTCAATACTTCCCTAATGTGTGTGAAAGAGCAGATCATCTGATGGGACCATACTGAAATGGAGAATCATAGGAAGAAGAAATCCCATCTTATTAGAAATATTAGTAACCTTGAAAAAGAGCTCGCCGACACATACAATCCCATTACTGATGACATTTACATATCTATGCAGGCTGAACTGAACAACATTCTAAAGTTGGAAGAGGAAGAACTTAAGCAAAGAAGTCACTTGAACTGGTTGAAGAAAGGGGATGTGAACACCAAGTTCTATCACACTTACATTAACCAACGGAAGAGACACAACTCCATTGCCAAACTCAAGAATGCCAACGACACATGGATTTCCACTATACCTGATCTTCAGAACTTCGTTCGTGATCATTTCCAACAACTACTTATGGAGACAGATTTCAGTCCTAGAAGAAGCATTACGGCGATCCCAGGCTAGTTTACACGCCTCGATGAAGGCCAGAAGAATTGGGCAGGAGCCAAACCGAGCGAAGTCGAAACACTTAACATTCTTAAAGACATGAATCCTTACAAGGTAGCTGGGCCTGACGGAATTAATGGTTTGTTTATCCTAAAAAATTGGTTGATTATTAAGAGCTCAATGATGAACACCTTGAACAACACACTAGTAGGGAGAATGTTGAGTAAGGACTTGTGCAACTCTACAATTGTGCTGATTCCTAAAGTCCCTAGCCCCGAATCGTGTGATCAATTACGACCAATTTGTTTAAATAATATCTATCTAAAACTAACCTCCAAAATCATAGTGGAATGCCTCAAAGGTTTTATACAGACGTGGATTGGACCATCCCAAAGAAGTTTTTTACCGGGTCGGCAGATTACTGATAATATTGCAATGACCCAAGAGTTCATCCATATTATGAAGAAGAAGGGGGCTAAATACATGGCGAATAAAATTGATTTATCTAAGGCCTACGATAGGCTGTCTTGGGAATTTATTTCTGACACTTTGTAGAGACATGCTCTTCCTCCAAACATTACAAGGTATATTATGAATTTGGTAACAACTGGTGAATGTTCGGTCCTATGGAACGACAATCTTACGAATGCCTTCAAAGCGAGTAGGGGTCTACTCCAGGGAGACCCCCACTCACCATATATTTTGTGATGTGCATCGAGCGTCTAAGTCAAATGATCGAACAACTCGCCGGAAGTAAGAAATGGAAGCCCGTATCCATTGGGAGAAGTGGATTGAAGCTATCCCTCTTATGCTTTGCGGATGATCTCATCATGTTTAGCAAGCCGTTGAGCAAGCAGATGAGAGTCATCAAACAATGCTTCAAAAGCTTTGGGGAGGCATCAAGCCTATCTATATCCATTAAGAAGACACAAATTTTCTTCTCTGCTAGTGTTCCCAGATGTACGAGACAAAAGGTGATCAAAATTGGTTCGTTCAAAGAAACATCCAATCTCAGAAGATATCTTGGTGTTCCCATCATCAATTCGAGAGTCAACAAATGAACGTATGCCAACATTCTGAATTGAGTAGATAGTCAGATCAACAGTTGGGCAGCAAGAAGATTCTCCTTTGCAGGTTGATGTTGCTTGGCGAAGGCCACACTCACATCCATCCCCACGTACACTATGCAAACTGCACAGCTTCCGTTGGGACTCTGTGATCAAATTGATGACAGCATTAGGAAATTCATATGGGGCGGAAGTCAAAATGTGCATCCTATACCACTTGTTTCTTCGAACAAAGTGACATGTGGAAAGACGGATGGAGGACTGGGCATACAAACTATTAGGGAATGGAACTTAGCACTTTTAATGAAAGATGCATGGGAAGTGTCTGTGGAAAGAGACACTACGTGGTGTAGATACATGAAACCCAATATGATCAATACACAGGCAGCAACCTTCCCAATGTATCCAGATTGGCGAAGGCTATGCTCAAAGGAAAGATCTTCATCGTGGAGAACACCTACAAGGAGGTTTTGAATGGCATGGAAACAAACTTCTGGAAAGATCGCTGGTGTTACAACCCCAACTTTTGGGTTCATTTGGTGAGAAATGTAATTTCTCATATTAAAGAAATCGGAACAAATATTGATGTAATTTGTTTTGAATAAATGGATTACGTTTACAATAGCCTTGATGTTTGTTTTGTGGGCTTTATTGGCTATTGGGCGTAATAACAAAGAAAGGACAAAAGAAACTCTATTATTGAGTAAATAAGAAAATAGAGGAAAGAAAGATGTGAAAACCTCTAGAAGGAAAAAGAATGGAATCCAAGGATGGATTTTGTGCCTTTAGGTTCCTTGGGTGCCAAGGAATCCAAGATTGTGAAGAAAAGGCAATAATAAAAGAAAAGATCAAATAAGTATTTCTTTATTAAGAAAGAAAATGAAATCATTGATAAAATGTGAAAAACAAGTGAAAAGAGGTATAATTGGGTTATCCTTAGTGGAATTTCGTATTCCAAGGATTCCTAATGATAAAAGGAATACTAATGAGGAAAATAAAAGAGAAATCCTCAAAAAGAAATACACATGATAATGAAGAATAATGCATATAGATGCATCTAGAAGGATAATGAATATCCAATAAAGAGGATTTTGGAATAATGAAGTTGCTTGGATCCAAGGAGTCCCAATAAAGAGAAAAGAAAGAGAAAATACAAAATTAGCAAAATAAGAGGATAATGGGATGCATAATCAATGAATTTCATGGTATTTTAAAAAAGGAAGTATTTCCTACTTAAGGAAATATAAAAATCTGTGGCCAATGAGTTAAAAAGGGCAAGTATAAATAAAATGAAAAGGGAATTTCGAATTCCTAATATCCAAATAATAGAGGAAATATAAAAGAATAAGAAGAGAGAAAATTTTGTTTCTCATTGAATGAATTGATTTCGTACTTGGAAAGGAACTCTTTGATTTGTGAATAGCTGACCTAGGGCTTCTTTCCGCACCCCTATATATAGGTAGAGACCCTGGTTCGAGTTCAAGATGTAATCTCATGCGACTCTCTCCTCTCTATCTTCTTTTTCGTAAAAACCCTAGTCGAAAGTAGGGATCTATCCCTGGATCAATGACAGTTTGTCTTGCAGTCTTGATGGGGACAACAAACCTCCACGAAACCCTTGGATGAATCAGACGTACACTCGTGCCCTTGCCTTCGAGCAGCTGGGGCCGTAGGTCTGCAAGGTTGCAGTAGACGTAGTAGCAGAAAGCGGGTGGATATAGCTTGGGAACAGTCATTTCGGCCATGGCTTGGAAGCACCTCGCGTGTGCCAGGGTAGGGCGGAGGCAACAACACCCTCCCTAGTGGCCAACGAGGTCAGGAAAAAGGAGGAGGTGTCGCTCCCTCGGCCGCTAGGGCGGCAGCAAGCACTTGCCCGAGGTTGAAGAGGGAAAGAGTTGTGTTGGATGGTTATGCCCTCTGCGGACTGAAGAGAAGATTGGCTTAAGCGGGGGCAAGATCGTAATTTTGTTATAAAATCAAAACCGGCCGTGTTGCATGCATGAGGTGACGTGGCGGCTTCTGGTTTGTCCAAAAGGTAACTTTTGTGAAATTCATATCTAATAAACCGTAGCTCAGATAAATACAAATAATATAAATATTTTGATCATGAGAATGAGAGGAATCCAATAAAAATAATATTAAAGATTGATTTCATTCCTAATTGCAAAAGTACAATAAGTTGATGAAAAGTGCATTAAAGTTAAGTTAAAAACCCTATTTGTGATTAAAGGTTGAATCTAGTATGCTAATGGGTTAATTAAAGTATCAATAACCTGTTGAATGATAATGTTCGATTTGAACCTGATCTAGATGTAAAATTGCATGATTTAGGGTTTTTACCCCATATGAGAATGATTAAGTATTTAGAAACCCTAATTTAAGGCCAAAGAGGATAAGATCATATTTAATTTGAAAATTGTGAAAATATGTTGTTATATGATGGTTCTAATCTATTTCCATCATTAAAGTCTTTAATTTTGCATAAATACCCTAAATATAGTAATTAGGGTCTTTTCATGAATAAAAGGTGAAATTAATGGCAAAATGAGTTCATATGTTAATTAGACCCTAATAAACTTGGAATTAATGATAGATGCGCATAATGATCTTGTCATTGATTAAAAGGATAAAAATAATAGCTTTAATGTAAAGAAGCTTAATGAAAATAATTGATGATTAATGTGCCTGTGATATGAAAATAGAGTTATATGTTGTTAAGATAACCTTAATATTGAATAATAGATGAGATAGTTAGGGTTTATGAGTAATGGCATAAAATTAGGGTGTAATGTGGTAAAAGATGATGGGAAACCCTAATAGGAAAATGAAACCCTAAAATGGATACAAAAACCCTAGAAAGTGAATCCAAGTCAATAAAGTAGATTCTTGATAAAGTGTGTAATAAATAGAGTACATATTCTTTTTAGGAATTATGTTATTGCTTGCTTGGATTGCATTTTTTTTGGATTTGCTTAATGTTTGTGAAATCATCAAATCAGGTATGTGGTTACGTCTATGAATATCCCGAATTAGTTTCTCGAGGATTTTCGAGGTTTTATCGATGACTTGAATTAAACTATTGGTTGCATTTAATTCATGCAAATTATAATGTGAATATGACTATCACATAAGAGATGTGCATACTAGCTCAGATCCTAGTCCCCTCTCTAGCTTTATAGATTGACCTAGTAAATGGCTACCAATGGGGTAGGTCCATCATGTCATTAAATGACTTCGTAAATGGCTACCAATGGGGTAGGACCATCAAATCATCATGAGTCAGGGATTGAGCTACCTTTGGGTAGGGCCATGTGACTCCATAACCCTAAGAATTGGCTACCTGTGTGGTAGGGCCATGGGGGTAAGGATCTACCATATGAGAGAGGTAGTATCCATGTCCACTGCAGGGATGGTACAGAGATAGGGGATAGGCAAGGATTGAGTAGTATTTCTTAAAATGTAATCATGGATGTTAAATGATATTTGGTTGACTACATTGTTAACATAGTTGCACAATTATTGTTTCCCCCACATACCAGCTTCTTGCTGACCGACGTTTTGTTTGTCGGAATTTTAGGTACAAATGAAAAGAACAAACAGTAAAGTGGCATATGTGGAACTAAATGAGAAATAACTTACACATGAGGATTAGTTAGATTAGTATCTTCATGGATAGAAGTTTAGAAATCCCAGCTTTTAAAAGGTACGTAAAGTTTTTATTTTATACCAGTTTTCAGTTTAGTAGTAGAATTTCATAATTATTATTGATAATTTGTCGAAACTTTGATCCTGTTAATTGAATAACGGCTCTGTCCTTCAGGTCTCCCTTAATTGGGGGTTACCGGGAGGCGGGGTTGTTATAATTGGTATTAGAGCATAGGTTCCTCAATTAATCTTTAATAATTATTAAATTTTACAAATTCTGTAGAACCCAAGGGAGTTATTAGAGGATTGTCCGAAAGACTGAGGTGTCTAAAAAAGGATTATGTCAGGGGGTTGGCAATATTTTTCTCCGCACCGCTAGTCGGAATACGAGGACTCCCAAATTGTGTGACTGCCTGGCCGATGTCTTAGGATATGACTTGGAATAAGATACCTTTAGGACTCTCTCATCTTGTTCATCCCTTCTCAACTCAAATTCTAATAAGGACCTTAAGGATTAGGGTTTTCCTATCTTCTCCTCACCCTCTTGAGGTATGGGTAAGGTTGATAAGGATTAAGGGATCCTCCATCAAATTAATGAAAAGCATGTAAATAAGATGTCATGGGCATAAGCTTAATAGAGTAAGCGTAAAAGAATAGATACATGCTTAGGCCGTATGACATGAGTTGTCATTGCCCTCAGGAGAGACCTGAGGTTAGACCTCCTTGTCAGGAGAATGAGTAGAGAGGGATAGTCTTGGAGGTAGAGATCTCCATTAAAGTAGAGACCTAGCACATCCTTTAAGGATGATGTTAACCCTAACCCTTAGTGGAGGTTAGTGAGAGAGATGACATGATGAGTTAGATGACATGGTTGACTGAGTGTTTGGATAGATATGCCTTTTGTTTTCCATATGAGCCATGAGAGGTTGGATGACTTAGCATATTTGGCGACCCTGGGAAGGGTTGTGCATGTTTGAGCGAAGGATAGCTCCTTCATGGATAAGGTTAGAGAAGAACCTACAAAACTCTATGGGCTTGTGCAAGTAGGGTATAACTTGCACCTAGAGTACATTAGTAGTGCTGACAGTAGGATGAAACCCTGAACAAGGAATCATGATGGATGTCTTATGAGATAAACATAAAGAGCTAAGAACAATCTTGAGCCAAACATGAGTTGAGCAAAGGCTTCACCCAGGTAGGGATATGCTGGTAAGCTTGAGCCAACTTCATGTAGTGAGGCTGGATGTGGAGTTAGATCTAGAGAGAGAAAGTAGGACCCAAGAAAGAAGGTTGGAAGCTTAGATTCAGAGACATGAGTAACAATGAGGAGTTGAGGATGATGTGAGCTAAGTGGATGATAGTGGTTGCCTTATGCTTGATCCCTGGAGGCTGATGATGTCTTAGTTTCCATGAGAGGAACCAAACCCTAGAGAGAGGATGAGTCTGCTGGTACCTCTGTGCCTATGGTATAGGTGTTTACCTCCTGAGATAGGGAGAAGTGTTTCTTAGACTTGGAGAGGTTTAGTAGCAGAATGTGAGGCCTTATACCTATTTTATTGTCCTGGAAGAGGACTCAACTCTGAAGTGTGGCTCGAATGAATGGATGACATACCTTGGACATGCTTGATTCGTGGTTAAGAGGTCGAGCATGTAGTTGGACACCCAAAGGTGGACCTAGGGTTTCTAGGCCTAAGAGGGGAAGCAGTGTATCCGATGCTCATGATGAGATTTGAGTCTCTATAGTTTCGAGCATGGTACTCCTCATGTGTATAGGTAAAGGAAAACCCTTAAGTTAAACGTATGCTTGATGAACCCCTCACAACTAAGTTGGTCTAATGTTGAGGATGGGAACAAGTGTGACCTAGCATGGTTTAGTAGGTACACTTGTTCCTTAGTAGTTGCTGGATTAAGCATGCTCATGTGAATGTAAACCCTAAGGATGCTTGTGACCTTTGTTATCAAGGTGTAGTTTCCTCCCATCCAAGAAGAGGGACCCTTTGGTAGGGAGTTTACCAGTTTGGTTGGTTTTGAGGTAACCTAAGGAGGTTTCATAGAATCTTGAGAAGATAAGTGAAGAGTACATGGCATGAGAATGAACCTACAAACCCATAGATAACCATCTCTATGTGCATATGGATGTGTTACCATGGAGGTAACCAGTATTGGGCTTGACCAAGGTAGGTAGGTTGCCATGATCCCTATGAAAGGATGAAAGTCAGCCCATGAATGTAGGAAGAGAGATGTTGAATGCTTGAGTAAGGTTCTAAGTTGAACATGTACTATAAGAGAATCCTAAGTCTGTCCTAGGGTCAGGTAGGGATAAGACCGATGGAAGAAGGAGTTGCCTAATTCCCTAGTTGCACATGACCATAGGGTCGAGAGGTAACAACTATCATTATCTGAGGGCCATGGGTTAGGAGATTGATCACCTTCATGAACTCATGGGACCCAAAGGGCAGATGAGTAGGGCACTCTCTGGATGCATAAGGGAAAAGGGATGACCCCAAAAGTGTCGGCTCCCTATAGACCTAGAGGAGATGACCTAGGATTGTGCTTGGACCAAGTAAGTTCGAGACCAGTTCTCCATGGAAGTAATGTGGATATCATGATTTTTGTAATATAGAGACATAAGATGCACATTTCAACTTAGAATTAAAGTGTACTGGCAATGTGGGGTGTATCATCTCTACTCTTGAAATAGGAAGAACTTTGTATTTGGACGGCTTCCAAATGATTATTTCCTCTTGTTATGGGAGGTAGAGATGGGACAGTACGCATGTCATAAACCAAGGATAAAGATGATGTGAGTTGGAACGTTGCTACAAGGTACGAGGACAGAGATGATAACATACCTTGGTGGAGTGAATGATACATGGATGGTTTACAAACACTAAGAGGAATAGTGTAGTCATCTTATAAGGATGTTTTTATCATGAGCTATGAGTCATAGAAGGTTGAATTCAAAAACCAAGAGGATGGGCTGGAGTTTTCTCGATGAAGATAGACTTAGAGCTAAGAGGAGATAATAAGTGGAATACATGGAGGTGCATGTCTTCAACATTACCTAACACCTAAGGATAAGAAGTGGTAATGAATGCTCTAGTGAGATATAGTTGCCTAGTTTAGCTAGAAGATAGAAGAAGTTCAGGTTGTTAGGCTAACCTTAAGTTGGGAAAAAGTTTGGATCACCATACACAGTAATACTACAAAGCTAGTAAGTGATAGTAGCACTTTGGATGCTTAATATGAAGTTGCATGTGGCATGTGGCCATGCAAATTAGGGGTGAAGGACGAACACCATTAACCCAGTGCATGGATATAAAGTATAAAGAGTTCCCATGAGGGAATGGGAGTTCATCACTATGGATGTTATGAGTCTCTCGTAGACCAAGAAGGTCAAGATGCAATATGGGTAATGGTAGATCACCTTACCTAGATGACATGAGAAAGGAAGAGTACTGTCACGGGACAGATTTGGTTGAACTACTTAAGAGAGAAAGATGGTTCAACTACACCATGATGCGAGTTCAAAAGTTCTTGGGTATGACCAAGGTTCACTTCCATGAGGTGGAAGTGGATACATGAAGAATTCGATGGTAGTACAATTTATCGCCCCATACTAATGGACAATATGATCCCGACTAGATGGTCTGATGAGAGCATGTGTTCTCATTCAGGGTGATACATAGAGACAATTCTTAAGATGTGATGTTAACCACCATAGCCTTTATCGAGATGCAAGATGTCTTATAGAGAGGTTGTGTTGGTCACCACTTTATTAAGATGATGTTGGTGAAGGAGGCCTCACGAAGGTCAGAAAAGAACCATAGTGTGTGTAGATGAAGTCGCTTTGATCGTGCAATGGCCGAGAGAGAGCCCAGTGGTGACATGAGTCGTGAGCTGATGCAAAGCAGACTGACATGGAGTTCACTGTGGGAAAATATGTGATGTGAAAATCTGACCCCTCTAAGCTTCAACTGAGAAAGTTGAGTCCCCAATATATGGGTCCATTTGAGATGGATTGGTGGAGATGGTTGTATTTAACCTTGCCCCTCATGAATAACATGATGTGTAATGTGTTCCATGAGTCCGATCTAGAACACTATGTGAGGTACCCAAGCCATGTGTTGAGCGCTGAACCTATTCAACTTTATGAGAGGCTGAAATGTCCTGAGTTACCTATGAGGGTATGATATACCAAGGTAAGAAAGAACTCAGATGGAAGAATATGAGATGATAAAGGTTCTTGGGAAGCACCATGGAAAAGGTAAGACCACATGGAAGCCATGATGGATATATGAAAGGTTTATCCTGAGTTGTTTGTTTGCTTGGTGGAATTTTGAGGGCAAAATTCCTATAAGAGGGGAAGGATGTTACAACCCCAACTTTTGGGTTCATTTGGTGAGAAATGTAATTTCTCATATTAAACATATTGGAACAAATAATGATGTAATTTGTTTTGAATAAATGGATTACGTTTACAATAGACTTGATGTTTGTTTTGTGGGCTTTATTGGCTATTGGGCTCAATAACAAAGAAAGGACAAAAGAAACTCTATTATTGAGTAAATAAGAAAATAGAGGAAAGAAAGATGTGAAATCCTCTAGAAGGTAAAAGAATGTAATCCAAGGATGGATTTCATGCCTTTAGGTTCCTTGGGTGCCAAGGAATCCAATATTGTGAAGAAAAGGCAATAATTAAAGAAAATATCAAACAAGTATTTCTTTATTAAGAAAGAAATTGAAATCATTGATAAAATGTGGGAAACAAGTGAAAAGAGGTATAATTGGGTTATCCTTAGTGGAATTTCATATTCCAAGTATTCCTAATGATAAAAGGAATACTAATGAGGAAAATAAAAGAGAAATCCTCAAAAAGAAATATTTTAATAAGAAATACACATGATAATGAATAATAATGCATATTGATGCATCTAGAAGGATAATGAATATCCAATAAAGAGGATTTCGGAATAATGAAGTTGCTTGGATCCAAGGAGTCCCAATAAACATAAAAGAAAGAGAAAATACCAAAATTAGAAAAATAAGAGGATAATGGGATGCATAATAAATGAATTTCATGTTATGTTAAAAAAGGAAGTATTTCCTACTAAAGGAAATATAAAAATCTGTGGCCAATGAGTTAAAAAGGGCAAGTATAAATAAAATGAAAAGGGAATTTTGAATTCCTAATATCCAAATAATAGAGGAAATCTAAAAGAATAAGGAGAGAGAGAATTTTGCTTCTCATTGAATGAATTAATTTCCTACTTTGAAAGGAACTCTTTGATTCGTGAATAGCCGACCTAGGGCTTCTTTCCTCACCCCTATATATAGGTAGAGACCCTTGTTCGAGTTGAAGATGGAATCTCACGCGACTCTCTCCTCTCCGTCTTCTTTTTCGTGAAAACCCTAGTCAAAAGTTGGGATCTATCCTTGGAGCAACGATGGTTTGTCTTGCAGTCTTGATGGGGGCAACAAACCTCCACGACACCCTAGGATGAATCGGACGTACACCCACGCCCTTGCCTTCAAGCAACTGGGGCCGTAGGTCTGCAAGGTTGCAGCAGACGCAGTAGAAGAATGTGGGCGGATATAGCTTGGGAACAACTATTTCGGCCACAACTTGGAAGTGCCTCATGTGCGCCAGGGTAGGGCGAAGGCAACGACACCCTCCTTGGTGGCCGACGAGGTCAGGAAAAAGGAGGAGGCGTCTCTCCCTCAGATGCTAGGGCGGCAGCAAGCAGTGCCCGAGGTTGAAGAAGGAAAGAGTTATGTTGGACGGTTATGCCCTCTGTGGGCTGAAGAGAAGATTGGCTTAAGCGGGGGCAAGATCATAATTTCATTATAAAATCAAAATCGGCCGTGCTGCATGCATGAGGTGACGTGGTGGCTTCTGGTTGGTCCAAAAAGGTAACTTTTGTGAAATTCATATCTAATAAACCATAGCTCAGATAAATACAAATAATATATGTATTTTAATCAGGAGAACGAGAGGAATCCAATAAAAACAACATTAAAGATTGATTCCTTTCTTAATTGCAAAAGTACAATAAGTTGATGAAAAGTGCATTAAAGTTAAGTTAAAAACCCTATTTGTGATTAAAGGTTGAATCTAGTATGCTAATGGGTTAATTAAATTATCAATAACATGTTGATTAATAATCTTCGATTTGACCTGATCTAGATGTAAAATTGCATGATTCAGGGTTTCTACCCCATATGAGAATGATTAGGTATTTAGAAACCCTAAATTAGGGCCAAAGAGGATTAGATCATATTTAATTTGAAAAATGTGAAAATATGTTGTTATATGATGGTTATTATCTATTTCAAGCATTAAAGTCTTTTATTTTGCATAAATACCCTAAATATAGTAATTAGGGTCTTTTCATGAATAAAAGGTGAAACTCATGGCAAAATGAGTTCATATGTTAATTAGACCCTGATAAACTTGGAATTAATGATAGATGCGCATAATGATCTTGTCATGGATTAAAAGGATAAAAATAATAGCTTTAATGTAAAAGAATCTTAATGAAATTAATTGATGATTAATATGCCTATAACATGAAAATAGAGTTATATGTTGTTAAGATAACCTTAATATTGAAGAATATATGAGATAGTTAGGGTTTATGAGTAATGGCATAAAATTAGGGTGTAATGTGGTAAAAGATGAAGGGAACTCCTAATTGCAAAATGACACCCTAAAATGGATACAAAAACCTAAGAAAGTGAATCCAAGTCAATAAAGTAGATTCTTGATAAAGTGTGTAATAAATAGAGTACATATTCTTTTCAGGAATTATGTGATTGCTTGCTTGGATTGCATTCTTGGTTGGATTTGCTTAATGTTAGTGAAATCATCAAATCAGGTATGTGGTTACGCCTATGAATATCCTGAATTAGTTTCTTGAGGATTTTCTAGGTTTTATCGATGACTTGAATTAAACTGTTGGTTGCATTTAATTCATGCAAATTATAATGTGAATATGACTATCACATAAGAGATGTGCATACTAGCTCAGATCCTAGTCCCCTTTGTAGCTTTATAGATTGACCTAGTAAATGGCTACCAATGGGGTAGGTCCATCGGGTCATTAAATGACTTAGTAAATGGCTACCAATGGGGTAGGACCATCAAGTCATCATGAGTCAGGGATTGGGCTACCTTTGGGTAGGGCCATGCGACTCCATAACCCTAATAATTGGCTACCTGTGTGGTTGGGCCATGGGGGTAAGGATCTACCATATGAGAGAGGTAGTATCCATGTCCACTGTAGGGACGGTACAGAGATAGGGGATAGGCAAGGATTGAGTAGTATTGCTTAAAACGTAATCTTGGATGGTAAATGATATTTGGTTGACTACATTGTTAACATAGTTGCACAATTATTGTTTCCCCCACATACCAGCTTCTTGCTGACCGACATTTTGTTTGTCAGCGTTTAGGTACAAATGAAAAGAACAAACAATAAAGTGGCATATGTGGAACTAAATGAGAAATAACTTACATAGGAGGATTAGTTAGATTAGTATATTCATGGATAGAATTTTAGAAATCCTAGCTTTTAAAAGGTAAGTAAAGTTTTTATTTTGTACCAGTTTTCCGTTTAGTAGTAGAATTTCATAATTATTATTGATTATTTGTCGAACCTTTGATCCTGTTGATTGAATAATGGCTTTGTCCTTCGGGTCTCCCTTAATTGGGGGTTACCGAGAGGTGGGGTCTTTACAGCTGGTGTTCTGAGGAGAACAAATTAGAAGATCTAGTTGTCTTCCCCATTCCAGCAGAGCTCATGGACCTGCAAGTTTCCAGCATCAGCCTGGGCAATGGAGACTGGACCAGAATTTTCTGGAGCATTGGCTTCCCAAGGATGGGGTAGACATGGTCACGGCTATCGCAACACCCCTACCACGGGAGGGCAAGGATGCCTTGGTGTGGAGGGACACCATGGACGGGTTGTATTCAACCAAATCTGCCTACAGGACTTTGAGACGACCACGCGATCTGCGAACAGAAGGTGAGTGGGATATCTTATGGAAATCGAGGGTGGTGGAAAAGATCAAACATTTCATGTGGTTGTTGATGCATGGAGCGATTCTCACTAACCAAAAGTGAGTGCAGTGCCATATGTCTACTGATTCTAGGTGTGCACGCTGTCCAGAGTATGAGGAGGCTGATATTCATGCCATTCAGGACTACAAACTATCACGAGCTGTTTGGGAAACACTTTTTAGGGGGGATCTTTCCCCCTCCTTCTTCATGACCGATACTCGTCCATGGATCAATCAAGGGCTATGACCAGCAGGGGACAAACATATATCATTTATGATCACCTGCTGGTACATCTGGCACTATAGAAACCAGCACATTTTTTAGAAGATCATCAAACCTATTGAACATATCTGTCATTTCATTCGTTCGGAGGTTGCTACTATGGTGAGAGCCTGGTACAAAGAGGAAGATGACTTGGCCGAACAACTTCTTGAGAGCACAGATGCTAGCTGGAGAAAGCCGATTGCTGGGAGACTAAAAATGAATGTAGACACAGCCATCCTCAGACAGAAAAGTGCAGTAGCAATGATAGTACAGAACGATGTAGGTGATTGGAAGTGGGGTTTTGGCACACTGTCATCCAACGTTCAATCATCTCTACATGGAGAGTTCCTGGCCTTGTTCTATGCATTGCAGAAGGCGGAGGAGCTGATGTTGGAGGAGCTGGATATAGAGTCTGAATGTAAGCTGGCGATCACTGCAGTTATGTGACAATCTGTTGAGCACCCTAGGCATATGCAGATGATTCATGGTTGTCAACAGATCCTGGCCAGACATGGTCAATGGAACCTATCCCATATTCATAGAACTTGTAATGAAGATATGGATGGTCTAGCAAAGTACCACATCATAAATAAATGAGGGCCTTTTCACTACATTAGACCACCCAAGGTGATCCTCACTTGGCTAGAAAAATACAAATGTAAGGGTAGTAGTACTACTAGGTTTTCTTTGCACTTAGCTCCTTGTATGCTTAATTCGTTAAATTTGCCTGCATGAGGAGCGCGGGATGGATAAGAAGATCTCTTGACTTATCTAAAAAAACATTATTCAAGATTGATGAGTTTTGTAAACCTAGGCATGTCAACATTCTAGGGTCATATGGGGCATGTAAAATTTTGCTTCTATTTAGGATCAACAAAATATTATGGAAGTCATGAATGAGAACCAACAAGCTATAGTTGAGTTGACTATTCATAAGATTCATTGAGTCATCTTCAAGTGTTTATCTATTTGAAGACTCACTAATACACCAATTTGGTTTTAGTAAAAGGGAAATACTAATGCACTCACGTGACATGCTTGAAATGTAAATGATGAACTTTGCCCTAGATTGCCAAACATGCATCTAAAGACATCAATAATCACCCTAACTTGAAGAACTAAGATATGAAGGATGAAACTAGGATTGTAGGTATAAGAATGACAACACATGTATTTGTTGGCCTAGAAACCCGCCCATGATTTACTCATTAGGAGTAAATCTTGGATAGTCCCCAGTTTGAGACTGTTCTTGAACACCTAATCTCACTTAGGATGTAAGTGTATAATGTGTATTGGGTTTTCAAGAAAATTTGAGAGCATTTCCCCGTTTGTTATCTAAGTACATATGTACTTGGAGAACAGCGGGAAAATGCTACCAAAATTTTCTTGAAAACCCAATACACATTATACAGTTACTAGTGAGATTAGGTGTTCAAGATTGGGATAGGTGGTACACATTTATTATATATAAGACCTTAAACCCTAAAGTTTTAACCATAAACCGTAATCTTTTTAACCTAGACCCAAATCTTGTTCTGATATATACTTGTTTTCTCTTTGATCATAGAATGGATAGATCATGGATGTCCATTCCAAATCGCTGCACACTAGAGTTTATTTCTAGTCTTGATCAGTTTATTAGATTTTCCGAGGAACATAGGAAACAACCTGGAGATAGGTTCTACTATCCATGTAGGCATTGCGGTAACAACTTGAAAGTCAGCACTGGTGACGAAATCAAAAGTCATGTCATGTGCAACGTGATTGTACATGGCTATACAGAATGGCATTGGCATGGAGAGATTTCAAACCTGAATCAGTGGATGTCGATAGCAGTGCTTGTGTGGAAGAAGAAATTGCCTCTGATGACGTAGATGTGAATGAACCACTTCCAGTTGACATCGTTGATGCGATGCTGGATAGTTGTGGGGTAGAGCACACTCATCCACCTCCAATGTTTAGAAACATTGTGCATGATGCTGAGATACTGTTATACATAGGTTGTAAGTTTACAAAGCTTAGCACAATGTTGTATAAGCTGAAAGCTAACAATAGATGGAGCGATAAAAGCTTCACGTCATTGTTGTCTTTGTTGAAATAAATTCTTCCTGAAGGAAATGAGCTGCCAGTCTCAACATACCAGTTAAAGAAATTTATATACCCAATGGGAATGGAGGCCAAGAAGATACATGCATGCCCGAATCATTGTGCATTATTTTAGAAGGACTATGTGGATTTGAAAGATTGTCCCAAATGTGGTGCATCAAGGTATAAATTGATGACTTAGGGGGAGTCCAAAATTGGTTCTCATGCCAAGGTGATGTGATATCTACCTATAATACCACAGTTTCAATGCTTGTTTTCCAATTCGATAGATGTGAAGAAATTGAGGTGGCATGCAGATGTTAAGAAAAATAATGATGGGTTCCTATGACATGCATCTGATTCCCCATAGTGGAAGGAGATTGATTTATTGTACCCTGAATTCAGTGAAGAAGTCAAGAATCTAAGATTTTGGATTTGTACAGATGGGATGAATCCGTACGGGACATTGATAAGACAACATAGCATTTGGCCAGTTATGCTTGTTAAATACAATCGTCCTCCCTGGTTGTGTATGAAAAATAAGTACGTTATGCTTCCGTTGTTGATATCGGGCCCTAAACAACATGGAAATGATATCAACGTTTATCTTGAACCTCTGATTGATGACTTGAAGAAACTCTGGGGTGAAGGTGTGATGACCTACGATGCTTCACGAAGAGAGACATTTTGTTTGCACACTATGTTGTTTTGCACTGTGAATGACTTTCCAGTATATGGGAATTTGTCTGGATATAGTGTCAACGGATCTAAAGCGTGTCCTATATGTGAAGAGAACACTAATTCAATATGACTAAAACACAGTGGCAAGATTGTATATCTTGTTCATCGAAGGTTTCTTCCAAAATTCCATCTGTATCATAGCTTGTGCAAAGCATTCAATGGACAAAATGAGGAACAGAGTGCACCTAAACCTATACCATGGGAGGATGTTTATGAAAGAGTAAAAGACTTTGCCAATGAATTTGGTAAAAGATCAGAATGAACGATGGCCACACATAGTGACAAATCTTTATTCAAGAAGAAGTCAATATTTTGGGATCTTCCTTATTGTAGTTCTTTGGCAGTTAGGCATTGTATCGATGTCATGCACGTTGAGAAAAATGTTTGTGATAGTGTCATCGGTACTCTGTTGAATATACCAGGTAAGACTAAAGATGGGATAAAATCCAGAATGGACCTACGTGAAATGGGAATAAGGATAGAATTAAGAAAAGTAGTTATTAGTGATCGAAGAACATACTTACCTCCTGCCTGTTACATGTTGTCGAAAAGGAGAAGAAAGCTTTTTGTGAATGCTTGGTAAATGTTAAGGTGCCACAGGGTTACTCATCAAACATCCGTACATTGGTATCAATGAAAGATCTGAAGTTGATAGGTCTTAAATCTCATGATTTTCACTCTAATTCAACAAATATTTCCTGTGGCAATTCGATCTATATTGTCGATGCATGTAAGGTTTGCAATCTCAAAACTTTGTTTCTTTTTCAACAGTTTTTGCTGCAAAGTTATTGACCCTGATACTCTCGATAAATTGCAAAGAGAAGTGGTTGTTACCCTATGTCATCTTGAGATGTATTTTCCTCCTTCGTTCTTTGATATCATGGTACATCTTGTTGTCCACTTGACTAGGGAAGTGAAAATGTTGGGACCAATTTTCTTGCATTGGATGTATCCCTTTGAACGATACATGAGCATTTTTAAAGGTGATGTTCAAAGCCATTATCGGCCTGAAGGGAGTGTTATTGAGGGTTATGTGGCGAGAGAGGATATAAATTTTTGTAATGACTTTCTGAGTGCTAATGACGCTCCTGTTAATGACAAGAATATTGAGGAGCATTTTGGCAAAGGAATTTTGGGATCACGGGTGAAAGTAATTTGTCATGAGCAGTTGGAACAAGGTCACTTGTATATTTTACACAACATCGACAAAGTGAGTGTTTATATCGAGGAATATATCAATTTCATCAAGAGACAATATCCTCGAGCCAATGTGGCTTGCTAGAGAGCATAACAAGACATTTATTAAGTGGTTTGAAGATAAAGTTTTACATCAACTATCTCAAACACCAGATAATCTTACTAAAACTATCAAATGCCTCGCCTTTAAACCAAAATTGAATGTTATGTCTTATGAAGGGTTTGACATAAATGGATTCTCATATTACACAATGCGTCAAGATGATAAGAGTGTCGTCCAAAATAGTGGGGTCACCCTTCAAGCGTCTTCATTGTTTTTTGCAAGTGCTAAGGATAAGAGTCCACGTGAAGCTAAAATGTCATATTACAGTGTCATTGAAGAAATATGGGAGTTTGACTACATAGATTTCATAATTCCGCTGTTTAAATATAATTGGGTTGATAACACCAAAGGAGTTATAGTGGATGAATTGGGTTTCACATTAGTAAACTTTGAAAACATTGGCGAGAAGGGTGAACCATTCATATTGGCATCACAGGCGAAACAAGTATTTTATATTGATGATCCTACAAATGATACATGGTCAGTTGTTCTTCATGGTAAAAGACAGTTCATTGAAGATCCTATGGATGAAGAAGAGTACTATAATAAGTATGATGACTCTAGTCCATTCTCAGTTGGGTTGCCAACACCACCAAATATTGAAGCTAATGCAGACTTGTATGTGCGCGTAGATCACAATGAAGGATTGTTGATTGATAAAAGATCGCAATATTAGAGGCATGCATGTTTATAATTTTTATATGTTTTATTTTTCTGAATGTGAACTTTACAATGTGAATGTGAACTTTACAATGTGAATTACTTTACAATGTGAACCTTACAATGTGAATTACTTTACAATGTGAACTTTACAATGTGAATGTGAACTTTTAGATGGTTGAGCATTCTCCTGATGACTGTGTTGATGATTACCGTGAGGGTGAGGATGTCAATGTGCCACCTCAAAATGTATGTTTTAAAATATATCCCTGAGGTTTCTATGTATATGTTCATTTATAGTTATATCATGTAAGTGTTTCTTTTTGTCAAATTTTAGGTTGGTGATGTACCCCCTCAAGAAATTGGGGCACTTGATGAGAAACAAAAAAAAATTGAGAAAGTGAGGGGCATCAAATGATGAACAAGTTACCACAGCAAAGGGGCAATGGACCCAAATTGGCTGTGGATTTTGATCATGCAGGAAATCCAGTTGGAGTGAACTGCAAATCATTTATTTCATATGTTGGGGTTCTTACTCACAGCCATTGTAGTCCTATTTTTGAATCCTGGCATAAAGTTCCTAAGGAGAAGAAAGACTTAGTATGGAAGGAACTATGCGTGAGTTATTATTATTTTCAATTCTATTTTTGTAGAAATACTAATTTTTAGGATACTAGTTAATAGCAATTCTATTTTACAGAGTATATTTGATCTTGATGAAAAGTTGCATCGTAAATGTGTGATGCAACGCTGTGGGAGGGTCCTAAGGAACTATAGGACAAATCTCACCCAAGATTACATATGTGATGTTGAGAAGAGGTTCATGATTGATTTCCAATTCTAGACATTGATCATTTTTTGACTAACTCTACACTAATAATTTTTGTTTGTATTCTCTTTAAAAAATAAATTTAGGCATAAGGTAGCCACTGAGCAATGGAACTACCTGGATACCAAAGACTGGGAGGAGTTTTTTACCCCAAGAAAAATGGATGAATTCAAGGTATTAAGCACCACTCCCAATTTAATTAATATACGTTCATATGTATTCACCTATTCAAGATTAACCTTTAGTGTTACTAACAAAATCAATGTGCTTACTAACAAAGATATCAGCGATGCTCAAAGAGTAAGGCATGCACTGAATGTGCATGACCACACAATGGGTCCAAGAGTCTATGCATGCATTCACCAAAGACTATAGGCTGAGTCTACTACTCAGTTTGCTTCTACTCAGGAGTCCTCTACTATTGGTCCTGCACCTCTTCCTCGCCATGCTATGTGGATAGTTGGGAGACAAAACAATAAGGGATATATAACGAAGCCTGCAACTGTTAAGGCGACTGCAAAACTTGTAAAATTCAACTCTTAGAGCAATCGATCGATATTGATTATTGTTATGTTTACTTACCAATTTATGTTGATGTCAATTAATTGGGAGTTGTACGAGCAGAGGAAGGAAGGCAAGTTCATCCCTGAGGGCACAAGGGATGAATTGACAGTTTCTCTGGGTAACCCAGAGAATCCTAGACATGTTAGGGGTGCATGCGATGGTGTGGGCATCAAATCATTCTTTGGGCCATCGCAGCGCAAACCATTCCCAAGGGCGGGACTTTCACAAGCTGAGGTAACTTATTCTTTTTTTTAGAATTTTATTTCGAAAGAGAATTCAATAATCAAAAGGTAGTGTTTCTTTTGTCCATGTATAGGTAGATCAATTAATTGAAAAGAGAGTCGAGGAAGCACTTGATAGGAGAGTCGAGGAAACACTTGATAAGAGAGTTATTGAAGCAATTAGCAAGTGGCAAGTGTCTCAGACTGCCACTCAGACAGTACCTGTGGTGGCCCACTCTTCTCGTTCTATAGATGTTGGGAGTCATCCTGTAGACCCACCACCTAGCACGTTAGTTGTAAGTATTTTTATGACATATATAGTAGCTAGTCTTTTCAAGATGATATGTTTATGTATATATGTATATAACATTCTTTACGTAAATTTGTAGGGGTTGAAGCCATACCGTCTAAAAAGTCAAGAATATATCATTGTAGAGGCACATGCTTACCCAGCCCTTCCAGGGGAGATGTTTCATAGGACTCCAGTACCAACTGGTGTGGTTCGTGTGAGCCTGATACATATACTCCCCGATTGGAGGGATCTTCCACTACCATATGCCCACCCAGATTCTGAAATGCTTGGTGAGGCAGAAGGCAGAGTGATAATGTGGCCCAAAGCGGATGTCACCTATATTAATATTGTATGGTAAATTTACATTACATTAACTTATTAGTGTGTATATATGATTCAAATTGATCTGAAATTATATATACAGGTCAGTGCAGGATGTTATCCATGCAGAGCCACCGACGCTGGAGTCTTAGCATCGGGAGGGAATCCTAGTATCGACGCCGCCCCAGCTGTCGTTGATGGGGGATGGAGGTCCAGCACCATTGGCGATCACGATGGCCTGCTCATCAGATGCCTCTGCTATCCCGATGGAGCCAGCGCCACGATCGACTGGAGAAAGAACGATGGAAGCACCTGATGGAACCGCGCCAAACCCTATGATGAACTTTGGTCTGTAATCAAATATGCCACCAGTGGACACGATGCAGCCCAAAAGGAAGACACCCATGTTTGGGATTCGACACGACACTTGCTTCAGGTGTATGGGGAGAGGTCATTGACAGGCACAGTGTATAAGAAGCAAGGTCTGTTATAAGTGTCGTAGGTCGGGGCATGTGGCTGCTAGATGCACGCAGTTTGTACCGAGACCGAGGCCACCGGACGTACATTCGAGAATGGCGTTCCCACCTTTGCCTACTGGTATTCTGGCTAGGGGCGCTCTGCAACACATCCCTAAACGCATCACTGTTGATGTCGGTCCTGACGACGAGATGCGGAGAAGCAAGATGACGGCGCTAGAGAGAGCGGTGGAGGTATCTTGCCCCATGGTATTCAGTGGTCGGAGTTGTGCCCTTTCTTGAGACAGTGCTGGCCCAATGCTGCAGATTTATACAGGTTTGCGGAGCGGAAGGCTGTTGCTTTTTTCTCATGCGATAAGGAGGCAAAGGAAGTGACAGAGAAGGGAGTACCGTCACTATGTGGGAAAAGAACCGATATGCATCACATGATCAATGGCGAACAGCACTAGCAGAAGGAGGACTTTTGGTTCTGGGTAGTAGACATCCCTATTACTTGCAGAGACGACGATACGATGGAGAAGATTATTTCACCGTTCGGAAAACTGAGGTTTATTTCTGATTGGCAGAAGGATGAAGATGACTTATCCAGACTTCTGATCTTAGTAGAGGCCTTTAATGAAGATGTCCCTCAATTTGTATCTCTTTCATATGGGGAGCGTCAGACTTCGGTGCAGTTCTTCATGGTGGCGAGAGGACCGGTGGGATCTAATAACACGTATCTCACTGAGTTTGGGAGAGACTCTGGGATACCTCGGGAGGCCTTACTTGTGCAGGAGAAGACATATGCATCTAATACCATGGTGGTTGTGACAGATAGAACATCAGAAGCTAGGGAGATCTCACAGGCGCGGTGTCCATCTCCGGTCAGGCAGCATCACAGAACTCCAAGGCGAGTGGTGGTGGATAGAGAAGGCAACAACATGTTTCTGTCGAATAGACGGCTGGAGGATTTCATGTTCATTGAAAGTGAATATAATGAGCATATGAGGAGGCCTGGAAGGAGCCACAACAGGTGAAGAAGAGATGGTGATGATAGTCAGTACCACAGGCGTTATCACTCTAGGAGAAGGCATTCAGACTGTGACGGTGATTTTTTTTATGGTTGCTGGTCGGATTTTGAAGGGGGGTACATCCCTTGATGGGGATCATCGTTGCTGGGGATGGTGGCACTAAGGTATAAATGGATTGTACTTCTATTTTTTGGAATATCAGGGGTGCATCTAATAACCCAACGAGAAGAGTGTTGAGCAGAATCTGTGGTCGTTTTAAACCAGGAGTGGTTTGCTAGTTTGAGTCATTTCTTCATGCAGAACAGGCTGCGGAACTCATAGACATTGTGAGGCTTGTCTGGGCAGTGGACAATCAAGAAGAGGGTGGAAAGATCTGGTTCTATGCTGACAGAGATATGAACCCTGCGGTCTTCAGGAGACATAGACAGCACATCACGACGATAATGCTTAAGAAAATTACATTTTTATTGTGAATTTTGACTTATTAATTTTTAACTTTCTTACATCTAGTTTTAGGCATTGGGAGTTACTGGTTATTGTCCCAATGATGTGGACTATTTATTATCTAGATCCCTTGGGGAAGGAATTAGACTCAATATATGGACACTCAATGAAAAGGCCATTATTCATGTGATAAATCTTTCATGTTTTATATCCATTAACATCTATTATTACATTATTATTTAATAATGCACACTAGTATAGAACCAACCTTTAGTGTCAGTTCTTTAAGTCCTTTGGCGTCAGTTTCAAAGCGACACCCAAGTGGGTGCCACTAAAAGTCAAAACCTTCAGCGTTGGCTTTAACATCAATGCTATAACCCTTCCCGCCACCAAAATGCACCATCAAGGGCACTATAGGCGTCAATTATTTAATAAAACTGACAATATATCTAGGTTAAAGACGTCGGTATTTCATAAAAACCGACGTCATAACACTTCCCGCCACCAATAAAACATGCAAGCAAGGGTACCATCGATGTCGGTTTGTATATATAACCAACACTATATCTAGATAAAGACGTCGGTTTTATAATAATAACTGACGCCATATAGACGTCGATTTTTAGCTAATAATCGACGTTGTATGTCTTTGATGTCAGTTTTATACTAATAACCGATGCCTATGTTCTGATTTTTTTTTCTTATCTGTTTGCAAGCCTGCTGTATGGTTGGTCAGCAGAATGCAGAACTAGTAGTTCAATTCTAAACTGCAGGTTTATTGCATCCATTGATATCAACCAACAACAGGACATAAACCTGCAAAATTATCAAAGATGGGCAACAATTTATGATCAGACACATGTATAAGCACATTTAATTCATATTATATTTTATCACACACATGTAGAAACCAGTAGTTTCATTTCAAATTTCCTCCATTTTCACACATATTTAGCAACCTGCAGTTCCATTCATTTCATCTCTTTTCACATTCAGACACATGTAGAAACATTCATGTATTGATCATCTTCAAATTCACACATGACAATTTAGAAAAAGTCATTCACATTCACACAAAAATAATTTTGAGAAAAAAGTTTAGAAATATCATTCTTTATTTATCATCATCATTATCGCCATCAGTATCCCAATCATATTTATAAATTCCCACTACTTGTAGGGCTTTTGCCCATTATTTTCTTACATCATTTAAGTCTTCCATTGTATAGGGAGTATGTACATCTAATAACTTTTGACCTGTAGTGAAGTTAGTTTCAAACACCTGTAAAGAGAATGACAAATATATATAGTTAATAATATATAATAAGATTGATATATTTCATATTATCTAATGAGACTATATATAATACCTGATGTATGATATCGATTTCCATTGCGGGCATGTTTGATAATTAGGTCCATAAATCACATCACATAGTATGCACATTCCTAGCCATTGTCTTGTGTAGCACACAATAAACTGAAACATACAAAATATTCAAAAATACAAATAAGCACACTTCACATAAATAACATATACATTGGAGTCGGGAAATTACTTTCGCATTCTCCCAAATGAGTGGCTATTTCTTTTTCTTGGGGACCTTTCCTCCAGCTTTTTTGAACTCATATAAAGCCCTATATGTTAACGTAACACATTAAATTGCATAATTAAATACTAATCTAATAACATATGTTAACGAATATAAAAATATGAAATATTTCTCATAGAAATAATGGCCTTTTCATTATGTGTCTATATAATGTATTCAATTCCTTCCCCACATGATCTAGATAATAGACAATGAACGTCTTGGGGACAATAACTAGTAACGCCCAATGCCTACCAATAGAGGTAAGAAAGTTAAAAACTAATAACTCAAAATCCACAATAAAAATGTAATTATCTTAAGTCCAAATTATAAGCAAAGTAAACTTACTCAACATTGAATGGAGCTATTATCACCGTCTTCTTTTTTTTACCAAAATATTTAAAAGCAGTAGATTAGTATGAAGTAACGGATGAAGAGTCTTTATCTACAAGACTAATCAAAGATGGAGCCAAAAATCCTACATGGGAAAATGAAAAATTTGTACATATCTATGTAAGTGGCTGCAAAACATGTATTACATATGCATTAATATATAAGAAACCAGATCACCGTATATAAAACAAGGTATGTGGATGTATAAACAAGATCTCACCATATACATAGCTCTATTATAGATGTATTCAACCAATCATAACGAAACTAATCTAAAATATCTTGTATAAATAGATTGTTATCGTATGATTGACTTGCAGCATCCTCCGTAATAGAAACATTTATTGGGATATTTGGATCTTGTTTGCCTATCCATACTGCCATACCCCTATAATGGACCTAACGAGGTGTGTAGGTCCCTTGGAAGCCATATTGGTACTTCAGGAGGTGGAGGTGGAGGCTGAGATGTAGCGGGTGTCTTGCTTTTGACCTGTATATATAATTTCAGATGAATTGACTCCTATATACACTAACAAATTAACGTAATGTAAATTTACCATACAATATTAGTATAGACGACATCTGCTTTGGGCCACAATATCACTCCACCTTCAACCTCACCATGCATTTTAGAATCTGGGTGGACATATGGCAATGGATGATCCCTCCAATTGGAGAGTACATGTATCGGGCTCACACGAACCATACCACCTGATACTGGAGTCCCATGAAATGTGTCCCCTAGAAGCGGTGGGTAAGACTCAACCTCTGCAATGATAAATTCTTGACTTTTTAGATGGCATGGCTTCAACCCCTACAAATTTATGTAAAGAATGTTATATACATATATACATAAACATATCATCTTGAAAATACTAGCTATTATGTCATAAAAATACTTAAAACGGACGTTCTAGGTGGGTCTACAGGATTACTCCCAACCTCCACAGTAGGAGAAGAGCATAATGCCACAACTACTGTCTGAGTGGCAATCTGAGATTCTGACCACTTGCTAATTGCTTCATGGAGTCTCTTATCAAGTGCTTCCTCAACTCTCCTATTAATTAACTCATCTACCTATACATTGACAAAAGAAATGCTAGCTTTTGATTATTGAATTCCCTTTTGCAATAATATTCTAAAAAAAGAATAGGTTACCTCAACATGTGATAATCACGCTTTTGGGATAGGTTTGCGCTGTGATGGCCCAAAGAACGCTTTTATGCCCACACTGGCGCCTGTACCCCTAACATATCCAGGATGCTCTGGGTTACCCAGAGCAACTGTCAATTCATCCCTTGTGCCCTCAAGGATGAACTTTCCTTCCTTCCTCTGCTCGTGAAGCTCCTCCTAATCGCCATCAATAAAAATTGGTAAGTAAACATAACAATAATCAATATCAATTGCTCTAAGAGTTGAATTTTACCATTTTTGCAGCCGCCTCAGCAGTTGCAGGCTTGGTTATATCTCCTTTCTTGTTTTACCTCCCAGCTATCCATGTAGCATGGCAAGGCATAGGTGTGGGACCAATAGTAGAGGAATTTGCAGTCTCTTGAGTAGCAACTTGCTGAGCAGTATACTCAACCTGTAGTCTTTCGTGAATGCCTGCATAGACTTTTGGACCCATCACATGGTCATGCACATTTAGTGTGTGCCTTACTCTTTGAGCATCATTGATAGCCTTGTTAGTAAGCACATTGATTTGGTTATTAACAATAAAGTTTAATATTGAATAGGTGAATACATAAGAGTGTATATTAACTAAATTGGGAATGGTGCTTAATACCTTGAATTCATCTATTTTTCTTTGGGTAACAAACTCCTCCCAGACATTGGGGTCCAGGTAGTTCCATTTCTCAGTGGCTGGCTTCTTCCTCTTCTCAACATCTCGTATGTAATCTCGAGTGAGATTTGTCATATAGTTCCTTAGGACCCTCCCACAACGTTGAATCATGCATTTATGATGCAACTTTGCATCCAGTTCAAATATACTCTACAAAATAGAATTGCTATTAACTAGTATCCTAAAAATTATTAATCTACAAAATAGAATTGCAAATAATAATAACTCACACATAGTTCCTTGCATACTAAGTCTTTCTTCTCCTTAGGAACTTTATGCTAAGATTCTACATTAGGACTACAATGTCTACGAGTAAGAACCCCAAGATATGAAATAAACAAGTTGCAGTACACTCCAACTGGATTTCCTGCATGATCAAAATCCACAGCCAGTTTGGGTCCATTGCCCCTTTGTTGTAGTAACTTGTTCATCATAGTGATACCCCTCACTTTTTCAAAATTTTTTTGCTTCTCATCAAGTGCCCCAAGTTCTTCAAGGGGTACATCATCAACCTAAAATTTGACAAAATAAACACACTTATAGGATATAACTATAAATGGACATATAGATAGAAATATATGATATATTTTTAAAACATACATTGTGAGGTGACGCATTGATATCCTCATCCTCACAGTAATCATCATCACATACATCATGCTCATGCTAAGCCATCTGAAAGTGTCATTAAAATATCAATCATTTAGCATTTGACATAACTAGAAGATAATAAAACATTGTAAAGTTCACATTCAGAAAAATAAAACATATAAAAAAAATATAAACATGCATGCCTCTAATATTGTGATCTTTTATCAATTAACAATCCTTCATTGTGATCTCCGCGCACATACAAGTCACCATTAGCTTCAATATTTGGTGGTGTTGGCAACCCAACTGAGAATGGACTGGAGTCATCATACTTATCATAGTACTCTTCTTCATCTATAGGATCGTCAATGAACTATCTTTTACCATGAAGAACAATCGACCATTTATCATTTGCAGGATCATCAATATAAAATACTTGTTTCGCCTATGATGACAATATGAATGGTTCACCCTTCTCGCCAATCTTTTCAAAGTTCACTAATGTGAAACCCAATTCATCCACTATAACTCCTTTGGTGTTATCAACCCAATTACATTTAAAGAGTGGAATTTAGAAATCTACGTAGTCAAACTCCCATATGTCTTCAATGACACTGTAATATGACATTTTAGCTTCATGTGGACTCTTATCCTTTGCACTTGCAAAAAACAATGAATATGCTTGAAGGGTGACCCCACTGTTTTAGACGACACTCTTATCATCTTGACGCTTGTGTAATATGATAATACATTCATGTCATAAGACATAACATTCAAATTTGGTTTAAAGGTGAGGCATTTGATCGTTTCAGTAAGATTATTTGGTGTTTGAGATAGTTGATATAAGACTTTATCTTCAAACCACTTAATAAATGGCTTGTTATGCTCTCTTGCAAGCCACATTGAATTGGCTTGAGGATATTGTCTCTTGATGAAATTGGTATGTTCCTCAATATAAACACTCACTTCGTCGATGTTTTGCAAAATATACAAGTGACCTTGTTCCAATTGCTCACATCTGATTACTTTCATCTGTGATCCCAAAATTCCTTTGCCGAAATACTCCTCAATATTCTTGCCATTAACAGGAGCATCATTACCACTCAGAAAGTCATTGCAAAAATCCATAACCTCTGTCGCCAGATAACCCTCAATAATAATTCCTTCAGGACGATAACAGTTTTGAATATCACCTTTAGAAATGCTCATGTATCGTTCAAAGGGATACATTCAATGCAAGAAAACTGGTCCCAACATTTTCACTTCCCTAGTCAGGTGGACAACAAGATGTACCATGATATCAAAGAACGAAGGAGGAAAATACATCTCAAGCTCACATAGGGTAACAACCACTTCTCTTGGCAATTTATCGATTGTATCAGGGTCAATAACTTTGCTACACAGACTGTTGAAAAAGAAACAAAGTCTGGTGATTGCAAACCTTACATGCTTCAGAAATATAGATCGAATTGCCACAGATAATATTTGTTACATTAGAGTGTGACAATCATGAGATTTAAGACCTATCAACTTCATATCTTTCATTGATACAATTCTAAAGATGTTGGATGGGTAACTCTGTGGCACCTTGACACGCGTAAACCGTGCGTGCAAACGCAAGTATACATATCAATGTAATATAGGCCTTGTGAGGCCTGAGTCGAACTCAGGGAAATGTGAATTTTAGTAGACTACTACTAACTGGTTGCGATCAGCTAAACCGATTAAAAGAGTTTGAGAGTTGTTCTAAAATAAAAGAAAATAAAATAAAATAGAGCAATTGATTAAGGGTTTAGTTTAATCAATTCAAATGGAGATCTTTAGGATTGCGGTTTCACCACGGGTTTTCATTGTATGAATTTCCATATAGCTACTCAAGTTCATCTCTCAATCCGGGTAGTGGCCTGTAGTCAAAATTGTCCACTGTCATGGTACAATTCACTACCTAAGTCTAGGTCGGTTCCACCATCATAGTAACCTATACCCTAAACTAGGTGCATTAGAATCGACCTCTGGGTTTCCACCATTAATCGTACATCACCTTATTTAAGGGATTTGTTAATTAATGTGAATTTCGTCTCTTTTCAACCGTTAATTTTCTTTCAAAGTAATTAAAGGCATTAGATTATCATTATGGTGATTAAGAATAACAATATAATTGAGAAAATGAAAGCATACCACAGATTTAGGAGACAAATTATGAATTACTATGATAAAAACGTCATACAATGCTTCCCCGGGCTACTCCCGGTCCTAAAGATTAAGGGGATTAGCACCACATGGTTGACAATATAAAATACATAGGAGTAGAGAAGAAAAATATGGGAAACATGGAGCAAACTCATGTAACCCCTGATACAAAGGTGTTCCTGGAGATCTTCCTCGATAACATGTGTTTTGCAGTCTTCCGGCAGCAAAATCGCCCGTCAGACGTGCCCAGATCGCTCGGTTGACGACCTTCGTCTCTTGTCTTCTCTCTCTCTTTCTCCTTCTTGGATGTTGTGCAACATGATATGAGATCCCCCTAGGGCCGGTCGTGCTCTTCTTAGGTCATAGGACCACTTTACGACTCCGAAAAAGCTGAACCGTAGGATTAAAACACTCCGTTTTAGTGCAGAAAATCGCCAGATCCCGACGCTGTCGATAGTATCGACCCCCAGGTCGATGGTATCGACCATGATACAGGTTTTTCCTTCCAAGATCGCATTTTGGGGTTGCTTTCTGATAAAATGTCGATACTATCGACACCAGGGTCGATAGTATCGACTCTGGACAATGCAAAAGTGCCTGAAAAAGTGCCGAAACATGTGTATAAGTCTGGGGATTATATAAAATCATATAAATATGATAAAAGAAGTATAATTTGATGCAAAAAGATTTTAAAGGCCAACTATAGTGAATTATGCAAATATAATCAAGAAAATGACAAATACATGCATAAAACAGATATAAAATAAGTCTATAAAAGTGACTCAAAACCCATGCATCAAATTCCCCTAAGCTTAAACCTTGCTCGTCCTCGAGCAACAAAACTTTAGATCTGGTTGAGATAAGTCAGTAATAGGACATAAATACATGAAATGAATCTACATCATCCCCACTTTCTTTCCACAAACCGGCCCTCATTGACCACTGAACACTAACTGCCATCCAGGCGACCAAAGATCTATGTAAAAGATGTTTGTCCCCCAATTAGTGAAACACTATCAATTAAAGCAGTTAATATGATAAACTCATTTGGTCCATACTTGATGCATCTTGTGATCTCCTATCTATGTTGCTCATTTCCTAACTACCATCTAAATGGAAGCAGATCTCCTAATATTAATGATTGAGAAGAATATCATGGGTGGCCTACCGATTAGAGCAACAGGTGGATGGGATAGGTGGTTGTAGAAGAGATGGAAGCACATAACCGTCAATCATGCAATACAAAAATTAATGACCTATCATGATGCAAAATGCAAGTGAAAATGTCCTAATGCTATATTTTTGGTGGAATGATGCATGCACTATCATTCCGTATCAAGGTGAGATGGAATATCTAAGAAAACTACACAATGTGCTTATTCTTCTTAGTTCTCAGGTGAGAACATGTTCCTTTCTCCCTCTTCATCTTTATTACTTCTCAATTCTTTTTTTTCTTCTCTTTTTTTCAATTTTTCTTCAATTTTTTTTCAAGCCCTTATTTTCGTAGATGACAATGAATTATTTGTCGGGCTCACTTCTTGTTACATAAATTATACATTTGAAGCATTCTATTTGGAGGGTATGGATCAAGCTCACCACCTTTAATGTTTTCAGAGTAACATAAGATACACGGTGTACAATATGCTCAAAAGATGCAAATGCAACTACATAATGATAGTTATGAAATTAAATGACACGCACCTAAGGATAATGTGCATGTATAACCACTCTATCTTTTTTTCATTTTCATGCAAAAAAAAGTGAAAATAGATATAATGCAAGACCTATCTACATGAGATGCAATAAAAAAGTGAAAGACAATAATGTGCTCCCATTTCTTATGGTGGAGTGTGAATGAAATTGCAGTGGATCAGATCACAAGACTAATTGACAGAACCTTCCGAAAATATCATATGTCCCTCTCTAAAGACATGTGTACAAGGTAACTGAAGGATTTCTCTCTTAAACTTTAGTCTAAGGTCAAGTTAGTGTTTGGTCAGTTTGGGCTCAAACATCCATGCCAATCACTTTTCCTTGGACAATAAAGATGGTCATTCATGTCCCCATGTCCTGAAGCTGACTCACCCAAGCACTTCCTCAGTTATGCAACTCAATTACTAACAAGAATAAGTTCAAAAAGTTCTGAAAATGCTCATTTTTTTATGTGCACACAACCCAAGAGTAAAACTCCCAATTGAAACCATGCATTTATTGCTCCGCATATTACACTAGATAGATGTGGATCCTACAAAAGCAGTAAACCTAGAAATAAAAACAACTAATATCTCAAAAGTAAAAGCAACATGAATAAGTAAGTAAAAACTAATATAGAGGGTTGTTCCAACATCCCCCCTAAGCTTGAATATGACTATGGCTTCATAGTCAACATTCTCACTTAAGAGGTGGAACATCGGTACCGTTCGCTTTGAAGTGTGGTGAATAAGGATGGTTAGATGCTCAAGTGGACCAAGTGATACTTGTTATCTCCCTCCTTTTTGTAGCCCATTTTTGTGTCTTAGTGGTTCTAAGACGTGACTTGCTTCATCCATCTTTCCTCTGCAAAAAACAGTTCGAAAAAATCTCATTTCGATACCTTTTACGGCCTATTTTATGTAGCTGTCTGGCGGGTGTCGATACCATCGACCCAGACTCAGCCATTTTGCTAAATCGACGCATCTAAAAGCCTGGGAACTCAAAAGTGTCGTTACTATCGACCCTAGGGTCGATGGTATCGACTTTACTGTCACCAATTTTTCTGTAAATCTTCAGGAATCTCAATACTATCGACCCTAGAGTCAATGGTATCGACTTTTCTTCAGCGTTTACTGATCCAAACTAGATACTATCGACATGGGTGTCGATAGTATCGACCTTAACATTTTGCACACTTCAAAACACGAGTTAGGGTACCATTTTTACAAAAATTATCAAAACCTAAGCAAAAACTAAGTACATAAACATAAAAGAACATAACCAAACATAAAAATGAATCGGAAGTTGGGTTGCCTCCGAACAAGCGCCCTTGTTTAATGTCCTAGGCTTGACATAAAGATACCTTTAACCTGGGTTGTCAAGAGATGTCTCCAATGAGTCATGTGGTAATTTGAATTTAACTCTATCATCACCAATCCCAAGTGTCAAGTAACCTCGCCCAATGGCAGCGATTACATCAGCCGTAGCTTGGAACGGCCTTCCCAATTGCATCTCACCTCCTTCCAACTCATGCATGTCCATGACCACAAAGTCAACAGGGAAGATGAATTTGTCAACCTTGACTAGCACATCCTCGCATATACCTTGTGGCTTCACAATGGATCCATCCGCCAACTCAATTGTCATAGAAGTTTGTGTTGGCTTATTCAATCCCGACTTTTTAAAAGTGGCAAGTGGCATAAGATTAATGCTTGCCCCTGAGTCACACTGTGCTTGTGGAAAATACTGGCCGCCTATGGAACATGGGATGTAGAAACATCCTGGATCTTTCCACTTCCTTAGTAGCCATCCTTGGATTATAGAACTCACTTTTTCATCAACAACACAAATGTCAGTGTCTTTTATCCGCCTTTTCTTGGTGATTATGTCCTTGATAAACCTTCCATATGCTGGAATATGTTCTATCATTTCCACTAACGGAATATTAATATGGAGCTTCCTAAACATCTCCAAGAATTTCTTGTATTGCCTATGATCTTTCTTCAGCCTCAGACTATCCGGGAAAGGCACGTTTGGGTCCTTCGCTCGCTTGTGTGGTGGCACATATGGAACTTTAGGGGTCTCCTCCCCTAAGCTTGCTTCAACGCTACCTTCTAGAATAGCATTTGACACATCATCCGTGAATGGCATGACTTGTGGCTGCTCCCCTCTCTCAGTGACTGTAGCTTCACCATGACGGATGGCCTTCACCTGCTCCTCTTGCCTAGGTGCGGGCGTGGCCGCGATGTGCTCTTGGAAGATTTTTCTGAATGGACAACATCCACCCGGTAGTCCATAATGACTGCGAGGATATGGTATTCTTGGTGTAGCCTCCGTATCAAAAATCATTTTGCTTTTGTCCTGGACCTCCACCACCAGGGGCTCTGCCTCAGAAATCACAGATATATATTTCACTTGATGATGTGCTTGAACAACATCTGCATTCCCAGACTGTCTTTGTTGATTTGTATGCTTCATGGCTGCCACATCATTGGAAATTTGGGTCACAGTCGTCTCTAGTGCCCTCATTTGTGCTCCATGACTTTGCAATGTCTGCCCAAATTTATTCAAAATCTCACCCTGAGACTGTAACTGCTTGGCGAATGTACTCATCATCTCTTGATTTTGTTTCACCACCTGGCTAAGCAATTCATTGTTCTTTTCCTCTAGGCTAGGTTGCAACTTCTGAAAATTTTGTTCCTTCCTCCAATCATAATTGTTATTTCTATATCCCTGTTGATGCATATACTTTGCATGTTCTTCATCATCAGACCCATTGTCCTCTTTCTCTAGGAGCTTCTTTTCTATAAGATCCAACTTGTCATTAAGCACTTTGATGGCCCTTGCTTCATGTGTAATGCCAACCTGCTCGGGTGCATCTCTTTCACCCCAAGACTGCTTTTTGGACATGTTCCTTAGAATCTCCCAACACCTTGTGCCTGTGTTGTTCAAAAAGAAACCAGAACCTGCTGAGTCCAAATTTCTCCTATCATGTTCATTTAGAGCGAAGTAGAAAATTTTAGCTTGCTTCTCCTTATCTAAGTCGTGATGTGGACACTTCCTCAGCATGATCTGGAAGCGCTCCCAAGTTTTAGAGTATGTTTCACTGGCTCGCTGGCTGAACTTGTGTATCTTCCTCACTAGATCGTTTGTCTTTTCAGGCGAGAAGAACCTATCAAAGAACACCTCAACCATGTGATCCTAAGATTCAATGTACTCATCATCCAGATTGTGCAGCCATTCCCAAGCATTGCCCGCTAAAGAACTGGGAAAACATTTCAGGTAGAGTGTCTCTTGCGGGAACCTATCAATCTTTATCATATCACAATTTTCCACGAACGTGCTGATGTGGGTCACCGGATCCTCATTTTTGAGTCCATGGAAAGCCTGCGATTTGACCAACTGAATAAGCCCTGGATCAATCTTGTAACTGGGTATGTTGATAGCTTGTTTTTCTTGATTGGCCCCTTCTGCGCAGAAGAAGAAGAAGCCTTAATATTTTCCCAGATCGTCTGCTCCTCATTTTCCGCTCCGTCACCAATTATTACTTTACTAGTACCTAAAATTTCAAATGGTAGTGTATGAACCGGTACTAATAATTAAAACAATGAATAAGATTTGCAATTCAGTTCAAAAGATGAAAAGAAAAAAAATTACAGGAATTAAAAGTGGCCTAGTGTGACCGCTCGCAGCACTCGTAGTGCTAAAATTCACCCTTTCCCCGGAAACGGTTCCAAAAACTTGACACGCGTAAACCGTGTGTGCAAACACAAGTATACGTATCAATGTAATATATACCTTATGAGGCCCGAGTCGAACTCAGGGAAACGTGAATTTTAGTGGACTACTACTAACTGGTTGCAATCAGCTAAACTGATTAAAAGAGTTTGAGAGTTGTTGTAAAATAAAAGAAAATAAAATAAAACAGAGCAATTGATTAAGGGTTTAGTTTAATCAATTCAAATGGAGATCTTTAGGATTGTGGTTTCACCGCGGGTTTTCATTGTATGAATTTCCATATAGCTACTCAAGTTCATCTCTCAATCTGGGTAGTGGCCTGTAGTCAGAATTGTCCACTGTCGTGGTACAATTCACTGCCTAAGTCTAGGTCGGTTCCACCGTCGTAGTAACCTATACCCTAAACTAGGTGCATTAGAATCGTCCTCTGGGTTTCCACCATTAACCGTACATCACCTTGTTCAAGGGATTTGTTAATTAATGTGAATTTCGTCACTTTTCAACCGTTAATTCTTCCTTCAAAGTAATTAAAGGCATTAGATTATCATTATTGTGATTAAGAATAACAATATAATTGAGAAAACGAAAGCATACCACAGATTTAGGAGACAAATTATGAATTACTATGATAAAAATGTCATACAATGCTTTCCCGGGCTACTCCTGGTCCTAAAGATTAAGGGGATTAGCGCCGTATGGTTGACAATAGAAAATACATAGGAGTAGAGAAGAAAAACATGGGAAACATGGAGCAAACTTGTGTAACCCTTGATACAAAGGTGTTCCTGGAGATCCTCCTTGAGAAACGTGCATTTTGCAGTCTTCCGGCAGCAAAATCGCTCGTCGGAGGTGCCCTGATCGCTTGGTTGACAGCCTTCATCTCTTGTATCCTCTCTCTCTCTCCTTCTTGGATGTTGTGCAACACGATATGAGATCCCCCTAGGGCCATCCGTTCTCTTCTTAGGTCATAGGACCACTTTACGGTTCTGAAAAACCTCAACCGTCGGATTAAAATGCTCCGTTTTAGTGTAGAAAATCGCCAGATCCCGACGCTGTCGATAGTATCGACCCCCAGGTCGATGGTATCGACCATGATACAGGTTTTTCCTTCCAAGATCGCATTTTGGGGTTGCTTTCTGATAAAATGTCGATACTATCGACACCGGGGTCGATAGTATCGACTCTGGACAATGCAAAAGTGCCTGAAAAAGTGCCGAAACATGTGTATAAGTCCGGGGATTATATAAAATCATATAAATATGATAAAAGAAGTATAATTTGATGCAAAAAGAGTTTAAAGGCCAACTATAGTGAATTATGCAAATATAATCAAGAAAATGACAAATACATGCATAAAACAGATATAAAAGAAGCCTATAAGTGACTTAAAACCCATGCATCACACCTTAACATTTACCAAGCATTCACAAAAAGCTTTCTTCTCCTTTCTAGACAACGTGTAACAAGCGGGAGGTAAGTATGTTATCTGATCGCTACTAACTACTTCTATTAATTTTATCCTTATTCCCATTTCACGTAGGCCCATTCTGGATTTTATCCCATCTTTAGTCTTAGTTAGTATATTCAATATAGTACCAATGATGCTATCATATACATTTTTCTCAACGTGCATGACATCGATACAATGTCTGATTGCCAAAGAACTCCAATAAGGAAGATCCCAAAATATTGACTTCTTCTTGAATAAAGATTTGTCACTTCGTGTGGCCATGGTACATTGTCATCTCTTACCAAATTCATTAGAAAAGTCTTTTACTCTTTCATAAACAACCTCCCCTGGTATAGGTTTAGGTGCACTCCGTTCCTCATTTCGTCCATTGAATGCTTTGCGCAACCTATGATACAGATGGAATTTTGGAAGAAACCTTCAATGACCAAGATATACAGTCTTGCCATCATGTTTTAGTTGTATTGAATTAGTGTTCTCTTCACATATAGGACATGCTTTAGATCCTTTGACACTATATCCAAACAAATTGCCATATGCTGGAAAGTCATTAACAGTGCAAAACAACATAGCGTACAAATGAAATGTCTCTCTTTGTGAAGCATCATATATCATCACACCTTCACCCCAGAGTTTCTTTAAGTCATCAATCAGAGGTTCAATATAAACGTCGATATCATTTCTAGGTTTTTTAGGGCCCGATATCAACAATGACATCATAACATACTTATTTGTCATACACAACCAGGGAGGAAGATTGTATATAACAAGCATTACTGGCCATGTTCTATGTTGGATGCTCAATGTCCCGTACATATTCATCCCATATGTACAAATCCCAAGTCTTAGATTCTTGACTTCTTCACCAAATTTAGGGTACAATAAATCAATCTTATTCCACTGTGGGGAATCAGACGCATGTCATAGGATCCCATCATTATTTTTCTTAACATCTGCGTGCCACATCAAATTCTTCACATCTATTGGATTGGAAAACAAGCATTGAATCTGTGATATTATAGGTAGATACCACATCACCTTGGTAGGATAACTAGTTTTGGACTCTCTCGAAGTTGTCAATTTATACCTAGACGCACCACATTTTGGACAATCTTTCAAATCCACATAGTCCTTTTGAAATAATACACAATCATTCAGGCATGCGTGTATCTTCTTGGCCTCCTTTCCCATTGGGCACAACCATTTCTTTCACTGGTATGTTGAGATTGGCAACTTGTTTCCTTCAAGAAGAATTTCTTTCAACAAAGACAACAATGATGTGAAGCTTTTATCACTCCATCTATTGTTAGCTTTCAACCTATACAATCTCAACACAGTGCTATGCTTCATAAACTTAGTACAACTTATGTATAACGGTATCTCAACATCATGCACAATGTTTCTACACATGGGAGTTAGATCGGTGTGCTCTACCCCACAACTATCCAACATCGCATCAACAATGTCTACTGGAACTAGTTTGTTCACATCTACGTCATCAGAGGGAATTTCTTCTTCCACACAAGCACTGCTATTGACATCCATTGATTTTAGGTTTGAAATCTCTCCATGCCAGTGCCATTCTATATAGCCTTGTACAATCCCGTTGCACATGACATGACTTTTGATTTCGTCACCAGTGCTGACTTTCAAGTTGTTACCGCAATTCCTACATGGACAGTAGAACCTATCCCTAGGTTGTTTCCTATGTTCCTCGGTGAATCTAATAAATTGATCAAGATCAGAAATAAACTCTGGGGTGTAACGATTTGGAATGGACATCCATGATCTATCCATTCTATGATCAAAGAGAAAATAAGTATATATTTGGGTTTAGGGTTGAAAGATTAGGGTCTAGGGTTAAAAGATTAGGGTTTATGGTTAAAAGTTTAGGGTTTAAGGTCTTATTTATAATAAATGTGTACCACCTATCCCATTCTTGAACACCTAATCTCAATAGTAAGTGTATAATGTGTATTGGGTTTTCATGAAAATTTCGACAGCATTTCCCCATTGTTCTCCAAGTACATATGTACTTAAAGAACAAACAGGGAAATGCTACTGAATTTTTTTTGAAAACCCAATACACATTATGTACTTCCATCCTAGGTGAGATTAAGTGTTCAAGAACAGTCTCAAACTGGGGACTATCCAAGATTTACTCCTAATGAGTAAATCTTGGACGAGTTTCAATGCCAAAAAATACATGTATGTTGTCATTCTTATACCTACAATCCTAGTTTCATCATTCATATCCTAAGTTTTGTGTAACATCATTTAATCATGCTTGTCAGTAAATACTAAATAGTAAATAAACCATGATTCCATATATCAAAGATTTGAATCAAAATGAAGCCTAATGGCACATTGGGATAGTGAGAATATTATAGCTCACTTGAAGACTGAAGAAGAAATATATGCAAGTCAACAACACAAATGGATGACACAACAACTCAATTCAGCCCCTAGAACACAAGCACATCAACTCAATTCATCTCCTGCAACAACACAAATGTATGATTCAATTTTGTTATAATGTATTAATTAGGGGTCAATATACATCAATTTTAGAGGAGCAGAAAGAATTAATAGCATTGCAGAAACACGTACCCAATATCTAATTAGGGGTCAAATGGGCAACCAACATAATGATCCTCTCATCACATTCCTCAAATTTGAGGTAGTAACATAGCCCATAGGAGAAAGTTTACCAATGGTCCAGATACCACAAAGAAATTAAGAGTTGCACAACTTACCACATAAACTCACGCCAAACAAACAAGCATAGAAACTGCCACATATGAAATGATTCCACAACCTCAAATCACTAACATTAATAATCAAGCGTATGTACATAAACAACACGAATGCCCACACTAGCACAAGCTCACAACCAAGAGAGGATAAACAACAAAAAAACAAAATAAAGCACAATGGCTACCACCCAAACAAGCAAAGAGACCCACACGAATGCAGAGCGCATCATCAACAAAGCCATCCCAATATCCTCGCAAACACTACTCGCCGCCAACACCACCAAACAAACCCTCTCTCATGGCAGAGGAAGAGAAGTAGGATGAATAGGGTGAAGGAGTAGGAATAAGAGTGGAGGAAGAAGAGGAGTAGGCCAGATTGTAGGAAGACAAGTGGAGGAAGAAGAGGAGTAGGAAGAAGAAGAGCAGGAAGTACCTGTAGGCAACAGTGTGAGCTTGTGGCTCCTTAGTGTAGTGGCAGTGGCGGTTGTGTGGTAGCATAGCGGCGGAGGTTGTTGAGTGGTGTTCGGTAGCGAGCGTAGCTCCTCACCAGCAGCGGGGGCAGTACGGTGGCGGAGGCGGATACGAAGCCTAAGAGCAGTGACGATAGTGGCTAGAGTAGAAGGGAGAGTGGTGACAGAGGAACAAATTTCTAGAGCGTTAGGTCATGCAGAGAATGAAACATAGAATGGGGAACGGGAGGACATTTCACGATTCTTATGTGGGACATAGGCATCATTTGTTTTAGAAATCGATACCTATGTTCAATTATAGTCATCAGTTTCAACTAGAAAAACCGACGTCTATCTACATCTGCCGATAAAAAAATGTTCTTGAATTAGACCATAGTGGTTGGTTACTTGGTCAACAACCAACGCAAATTGGGCAATTTGGGGGTAAATTTTTCACAGAGATAGAGCGCGAAAACACATCTACGTCGGTTATTGTAAGAAAACTGACGACAAAAATGGGGCCGATTTTTGTCTCGTGAAAAACCTTTATTTGTCGGTTACTTTGTCAATAACCGACGCCATATGTGAAATTTTGGAGGTAATTTTTTTGTACTAGAAAATTTGAATTTGGCGAGTGATTTTAGATGTCAGTTTCTTATTGCTCAACTGACGCTAAATAAAAAGTGATACCCGGGTCTGGCCGGTCTTCACATATAGATGTCGATTTGTGTTTTCAGCCGACGTTGTAGGGTTTAGGCGTCAGTTTTTTGGATACAACTGACACTTTTAAATGTTATGTTATAAGCTATTTATGTAGTAGTAGCAATTTAATGTGTTGCATTAACATGTAGGTCTTTAAAAGTGTTCAAAAAAGTTGGAGGAAAAATGGCCAAGACAAAGAAACTATTACTTTGGGAGAATTTGAAAGTAATTTATTGACTCCAATGTATATAGTATTTATGTGAACTATGCTTGGTTGTATTTGTTAACATTTTGTATGTTTCAATTTATAGTGTGATATACAAAACAACGACTAGGCATGTGCATACTACGTGATGCGATATATGGACCTAATTATCAAACATGCTGCAATGGAAATCAATACCATACAACATGTATTATATATAGTCTCACTAGGTAATATGAAGTATATCAATCTTATTATATATTATTAATTATGTATATATGTCATTCTCTTTGTAGATGTTAAAAACCAGTAAATTCACTATAGGTAAAAAATTATTAGATGTACATAATCGCTATACGATGGAAGAATTTAATGATATAAGAGAACAATGGGAAAAAGCCTTACAAGTAATGGGATTTTTTTATTATCATTGGAATACTTATGACAATGATGACAATGATAATGATAAAGAATGATATTTCTAAAGTATGTTTTCATAATTATTTATGTATTTGATGACATGTTAAACTTTGAAAAACACTCTTATATATACATGTTTCAATTGATTTTTTTGAATTGTCTTATCTGTAATACATATGTGTGTGAAGATGAATACATGAATGTTTCTACGTGTATCTAAATGTGAAAAGAGATGAAATGAATGGAACTGCAGGTTGCAACATGTGTGTGAATATGAAATGGAGGAATGAAATGGAACTACAGGTTTCTACATGTGTGTGATGAAATCATATGAAATGTGCTTATACATGTGTGTGATGAAATCATATGAAATGTTCTTATACATGTGTGTGAATCATTCCATATTAATTGTCCATCCTTGTTAATTTTGCAGGTTTGTGGCCTATTGTTGGCTGAAATCAATGGATGATGTAAACTTGCATTTCAGAACTGAACAACAGGTTTTGCATCCTGCTGGCCAGCCACACAGTAGTCCTGCAACACGATAAGAAGAAAAAAACATAGTCATCGGTTAAAAATAATCTGATAACAAAAACTTAACTCGTTAGTGATTAATATCTAACCGACGCCTTTATCCCCTAATGGTGTCAGTTACTATTTGGTATCGTCAATAATTTTAGGTCAACGAAGTCAATTTTATGTTGCTAACCGACACCTATGGTATAACCTGGGGCCAATTCTTTTTTCAGGATGGGGATGTGGCGTCAGTTATGACTAGATAACCGACACATATTGCACCCTGCTGGTGCATTTTTTGGGTTTGCAAATCTGGGGACGAAATTGTGGCGCCGGTTATGAAACTGACGATGAAGGAATCTACATTTAGTGTCATCCACTTGGGTGTCACTTGGAAACTGACTGTGAAAGTGATATTAACCGACCCTAAAGTTGATATCTGTACTAGTGCACCCAAGGATCATTAAATTCGTTTTATGCTCCCGAACTGGGATATAAGCTTTTTAGGTTTCCTTGTTGATCAGGGAGAGAGGTATAGATGTGGGGAGATCTCCCACCACTATTCCTATTAGACTAGAGGTAGGACATGACAAACAACCATCCGATCTCAAACCAGCGGGATCCATCGCACGCCAAAAATATATTCTAAATGATTCACATCTTGGCATTTAATTGTAAATCCCTCCACTTTTGGAAAACTAGAAAAAGCCATATCTCTTAAATTGCTTATCCAATTGATCCCAAATTTTAAAGGAAAGTCCATAACGACTTAAACTACTTGTGTTCCAAGTTCGGACTCAAACTGAAAAGTACGAGAGACTTTTCTTCATAAGCAATTTATCACTTATTAAGGCATATTTTATGCATATTTTCTCTCTCCTATTCTTTTATATTTCTTTATTTGAATTCCTTTTACCATTAGAAACTATGCGGACTCAAAATTTCATCCATGACAAGTCAATCACACATCTCTCCACATATTTCACATATTTCCCTCATTATCTCAAATTTCCTTTAAAAATGCATTATTTGATTTATTCTTTTTCTTTTAATCATATTGGACTCATTAATATATTGTGATCCACAAAATCATATGCTCAAAGGAAATATTACAAAGAAAATTCATCAAATGCACATAAATCATATAATTCCCATAATCATACATTTATTGGGAAAATTACATTTCCAACTATATGAACAATTATTTTATAACGGCCAGGTCTGTCCATACCCACATAATCTGACCCAAATTTTATCCACACATCATATATAAGTGGGTTGGGCAAGAACTCTAATACTTATTTTATAAGGGCCAGGTCTGGCCAAGATTAAAATATACTAAAAATTAGAGATATTCATATATATCACATATATAATTATATTTATCCTATTTATTTAATATATTTACAATGTGTATCTTTATTATTTTGTGTAAAACGTTTGATTATATCTAATAAAAATTTTGTATCAACCTATTGCACTTGAAAACATTCACCTTTTTTTATTATATAAAGTGACCCAAAACATAGAGTTATTACATTGTCACGTAGAGGACAACACTTTTCAATGATATGGGACCCAAAACATGCTTATTTTATCCAGCTATTTTAGTCATCCACTCTTTACAATAAAGTTGTGGTCTAATCCTAGTGATGCATGTCATGTCTTTTACGACTTCGATATTTTGTACACCTTGGTCTTATTATTAAACATTAACGTGTACATTTGACGAGTTTTAAGTTAATGAAATTCTTGTATTAAATATTTGGTAAGTATTTCTTTTGTATGAACCCCTTGTTAAAATGCTAGTCATCCGACCAAAGGTACAGTTCGACATAGATATGGTCAATCCAACTACCATGTATTTACAAATATAATTTCCTTGGATATATTATCTGGTTCAACTATAGTATATGTGAATTCTTTATAATGAAAAATGATTAACATATTTTTGAAATCCACTCTATTATAAATGTTGTCATCTTAACCCACAAGGATCCATTCATTGATACCAAAAAAATTACCTGTGGTTGTTGGTGATTGATAGTGGTTGTTCCAAACACATGATATATGATAAGAATGTATTCAAATCTTCAAAACTCAAGAACACGATAATGGAAAATTTACTACTAGAATTGGAACCATAGGTAATTTTCTATCCATAAAAATATTTTACTAGCATATGGTTTGCATCATAACTGTACTAGAGTCAGTCGCTCCAAGATAATAAGTTTGATCTTTTATCCAAAATCATGCTTGTTGTCTTCTTTCTAAAAATACAAGTCATGATATCTATGAGGGTATAAGAAATACCAAATTATATAACCTTTCATATATTAAATATTGTCTCCAAAAAGACATATGTATCATAGTAAATGAAGAAAGCAAATTCATTCAATATAGAATACTCAGACTTATTAAATTAAACCTCATTCACAAACTAGACAAAGCAGACTTAGTTAGATTTCCTCCTAAACATCCCTATGGAAATTAAGAAGAATGTGAACACAGTACATAGTAAAACAGACCAAAATCTCACTCAAGTGTCAAAACACTTTATCCAGTAATAGACGTGTATAACTCATCCATATGGATCTTTGTACACCAATGAGAATACAATACTTTGCAAGAAAAAAATAAATCATTGTAATTATTTATGAGATTTCTATATTTACTTGGGTCCATTTTTTAGTTTCAAAACATCAAACATTTGATACTTCAAAAAAAATTGCTAGATTGATAAATGAGATTCAAATCATGATAAGTACTTGAAGATGTGCCATGATGGAGAGTTTGAAAATAATAAATTTGAAATACTTTGTGACAAAGAATGATGTCAACACAAATCCTTTCAAGAAAGAACTCCAACAAAGTGTCGTAGTTGAAATGAAGAATATATCACTTTAGGAGATGGACAACGCAACGCTTCTTGAATACAACACTAAAAAACACCTTTTTGAAGGAAGTAGTGAACAAATCTTGTTACAGTAAAACCATATAGTGCATGCTTGACTTCGTTAAGAAGACCACCTATAAGATTTTCTATAGAAAATTTCTTAAAGTTTAATTCTTACATGCCTTTGTCTCTGCCTGTTATACTTTAAAAAACATAGATGATAAACATAAGTTTGATTTCAAATCGTTGTTTTTAATATACTCCCCAACTTGTAAATCATGTAGGCTTTTTTTGAAAAGGTTAAAAAAATAAAAAAAATGTAGAATTAAATCGCATACATTTTTTTAAAATGCACTGTAAGGTAATATCAAATATTTGATCCTAAAAATTGAGGATCTCACACTTGAACTGAATCCAATTTCTATAGTAAATGAAGAAGATGATGTGAATTAAAATGTGAATCAAACTCATGAACATTTGCATAATAAGTTTACATCTAGACTTGTCGAAGACTATCGTGTTGATTTAATCATATAAGATCCTAGATATGAAGCTCAGAATAGGTCTTTATATAGGGAATAAGCCAACTTCACTTTTACATCCTAACTGGAGACAATTTCCATGTAGGATTCTCTTGGTGACAACTGGATAATAGAAATGAATGATGAACATAATCAATATGTTAAGAAAACATGATATTTAGTTCCTTTACCACCCAACAAAACCATCATTGGAATTGTAGCTCCCTTGGTCGTTTCCCAAGCAAGGAGAAGAAGTGGGGTCAAAAAAGCCTTTCATTTGGCTAGTAAAAGGTTCTTTTATAACAATTCAATGAGAGAGAATGTACTTTGCAAAATTCCAATTAATCCCAAAAATGTGGCCGCCTCTTCCCCCTCATCTTCCTAAGGGACGAGGCTATCTTGTTTGCCTCTTATCCCTCTCAATTATCCATGATTTAAAGAAAAGCAAATCAATCACCTTAAATCACATTATATTAATATCCATATGTGAGTGGATATTTCTTTTTCTTATAAAATTGTGTGTGAGTTATCCACTCCCTTGGATATTTTCGTGGTCCTTGCAAAGCTCAAGGAAGTCACACACACATCTGAATCCAAACATTTTAATTTTGGTTGAAGGCCCTTTAATGAATACATTTATTTTTGCCCTAAATCAAATTAGGGTTTCAATTAGGCATTAATCTTGATTATTTTAATATCAAGATTCTCTCTCCTCCAACTTAATTCAAATGAGGCACCCCTCTCATTTTCTTTGCTCTACATGATTCCAAGAAACATTAGGGACTTTATTGAAGTGGTAATTTACATATTGCACCCTAGGTTTTTGGGTAAATTGCACATTACACCAAAACTAGGTTTTCATGCACAGACATTGCTTTATCGGCTATTTCTTGGTATTCAAGCTTCCATAAGCCATACATCAGCATCATTTTCACTCTCATGATGCTTAAACACATGAGCGACATATTATCATGCAGAATTGCACTTAAACCCCTTAACTTGGGTAATTTGCACTTTAGTCCAAAAGAAACAAAACATTGATTTCAACAATGTTCAAAACGGACTAGAATTGCAACATAAGTTCCTCTTGAGCCCTAATTACTTTTCACAAGGTGAGATTAAGCATTTAATCACCTTTCTTAATCAAAACACCTAGGGTTAAAGTATAACCCAGGTCAAGGATGTTACAATTTATAAACCCCTAACAAGGATTTCGTCCTCGAAATCCCAGATAAGGGAAGACAGATATATTTCATTCATCATACTATCTAGTCTTCACATAAAATCTCCTTATTTTGGAGACACCATAAGACTTTGATCAGCACAAAGTAGTTCGATTCAGGATTCTCATAAATTCAACACACAAGGCACATGCTCCACTGTTCCTTTTCATTAACTGTGGAGTCAATTTTTGTGTCAAGAAACACTTTTCTTATTCAGAGAAACATCATACATTCTTTATTAATATCATGTTTATGCAGAGAATAAACCCCTAACATATGATGTTCATATTATTTTATATAATCAGACTAATTTCACAGTCGACCACTCCAGGTAGCCAATCTAAACCATCTGATAACTTTCAGATACCAGAATCTTTCACCTTGGTATCTATCACATGTGTTGGAAACACATCATATTTCTCTTCATTTTATCTTGGAACATTAATTGTTACATATGTCCTCATCTTCGAACCAAAGTCCCAGATAAACTGATACTTTTCTAAGTATCCATCACATGAACATTTTTATCTTATGCACATCAAGTGTCCTAAGACCCTCTTGATTTCCATGTCCCTGAAAGGAAAGAAAACAAGGATTCATATTCCTCTTATTAATTCATGTATTTTCAACTATTCATGAACCATTTATTCTTAGTCTCACCCTAAGTTCCTTGCCTTTAGCATAGGAATTTGTAAGGATGATTGTATGTCATTATCCCTTTATTTAGTATTATCTAGCATGTTTATGATCATTTCATGATCCCATCACCTTTCCCATTTCCTCATTATGGGACAAATCTTTACTATGCTGGAAACATTATTGAACAAGGTTCATCTCCCTTATTCTTATTCTTATCTTATGAGGAGTACACTTTTAGTTCCTCATACAACATGCTCATCTGAGATTATCTCAGACTCTCTTTCTTATTTTTAGGATATGACAAATTTATTCATTCCATATTCCTGATTTCATGATACTCATTAGATTGTCTCAGAATGACTACTTGATCACAACAATCAAAAAGATAACAATCTAAGAGTTTCCATACCCACTTTATCATCAATAGTTGTATACCTGCCCAGGGTATATAAATACTGAGATTAAGTGGTATGCACTTTGTATGCTATCACATTCCTTCTTTTCATATTATCACAAGCATAAGGCTTAACATCCCTGAATTTCATTCAGGCATCTCTTATATACCTCATCTTTTCTTAGAGAGGTAAGAACAACATAAAACATTTGTAATGTTTTACGATACAAAACATAAGTCCTCATAGGACTAAGCAAGGAAAGTTCAATCATTTCCTTTCTCAGTTAATCCAGGATTTCATAAGATGACATATTTAAATGACATTATCTTATCTAACCTCTCATGATTCATGGATTATTCACTGTCTCAGGCTAACTCTGCCTCAAAGGTTGATTCAATAGGCTGGGTTGAGCACCGACTCAATTTAAGTCCAGAAATTTATCATTTCCTTTTGCTTCAACCTGCTGATGTTGATTACAAATCTTGTTGATATCTATAACATCATCATTAGGACTAGTAATATAGGTTACACTGCCAAAACTTGATCCACTATATACATTACTGTTTCCCTAAGTTCTCCAACAGTAATACTTAAAGAAGGATTTTCTTATCATAGATGGACCAGCTAGGGAATTCTCAGGCAATTGTCTCTCTCTTGCCTACTCCCATTCACCTTTTCCTGATGCAACATTGTTGCTCTCAGCAGCAACCTCCTCATGTGACCCAGTCATCTTTAAGTTCTTATTCTCTTATACGAGAAGAAGACACTATCAGATACACTAGATGACACTAGAATAGACTCTACTACCTTAGTCCTATGTCTCTGTAGACTCAACGAACCTAGAGCTTTGATACCACTAATTTGTGGCATCCAACTCACAAAAACAAGATTAACTTAAGCAGAAGCAAATTATTTACAGCGGATTACTGAAAATCACTAAAAATTAAAACTTTTTGCAAAGAGATCCACACTTAGGAAATCTTTTTCATCAAGAACCATTATATAACATTTACATTCGGGTTCAAACGTACATAACCTGTACCATCTCTTTTCGGAGACTACATCATCAACTGCCTTATAAACATTATATACAAACAATATACAATCTTGAGGCATCAAGCCAAAACCTCAGATCGATTTATCAAAACACTGACTAAAAACTGTGAGGACCTGAGAGTGCAGAGACGACACATAGGACTTTCTAATTACATAACTTGACAGGCAGTATCTCCACCTGAGATATTACTGTTGTCCTTGCTGCCGCTGCTGCTGTCTATACCCTGCAATGAGATTTTTCTTCTTTGTCCGCGTCCACCTAAAAAGTTGGATCCCACGGGGGTGAGACAATTGTAAATTCCCCCAACGGGAGATATAACTCTCCGCCAAAACATTATTTTAGCAGTTTAATAAAATAAACTGAGTAGAAGGATTTATATATTTAATCAACAACAGGTAAGTCACTTGTATGAACAAAGTGAAGTAAACTCCTTTTTCAAGGATAACCTTGAAGCTACTCTTGGTAGACTCATAGTTCATCCATCTACTTGTAATGAAAACAACAGATATGAATAACATCAAAGAACTACAGATATATAACAGAAATGTAACATCAACCAATGAATTTCCGTATTCAATCCTTAAGCAAAGATGTTATACGTCTGATTTCATTTTACAAACACAATTATGCCCTGAGGAGATGAGGTATACCGCTCATACTCCAACCGACCACTGCGAAGTCGAAATCGGTACCATACATAGGTCAATGGAAGAGCCGGAATCCCATGACCTCACACATCCTGGTCAATGCAGGACAACAAGCAGGACTGTGTTAACTGCTCAAGACAACTTTCTAGGGTATACTGGAACTTCTCTATAGAGTTACAGTGTCAACTACACTCTTATCGGCCATCGAGAGATTTAATGTTTATCTCCTCGACCCGACATTAATTATTATTGGGAGATGTGTACAACATCTATCCCAATCATCGGGAGATTCGTGATACATTCATCCCGGAGACATGAAGGATTGAGAGGTTTGATGTTTACCTTCCCTCAAATCACTTCATCGGACGTAAGGATATTTTTCGCCCATTTACCGCCACATATTCAAAATATGCGCTCTAGGTTTTGCCGCGGGCACCCATTTCACCATCACCTATTCCTGACGATGATGGATCTATGGTCAGGGCTTCTACATGAAAAGATTTCACTTGATTAATTAAGTACATTTTCATATTCTTTTATCATCATCCAAGTTCTCAAACAAGACTTATTACAACAATTCTATAAAGAGATATGTACTACTTTCAACAGATACTTATTAGTCTTTCATAGACCTTGGGAACTCAGTCCCTCATTTCAAACTGGGGATTCTCATCCCTTCACAATCTCATTGCCATACTCATATGGTTCTGGGTATTCAAACCCTTAACTCATCATTGAGCATCATTACCATTTATTAGGTAACTATCACCTTCAGGTCATCTGACCAAGGCATTCATGATACTTGTTACACAAGCATCACACCTGGCTCACAAGGCCACAGAATATCTTTTCACCTTTTTCTAGGCAACAACTTACTCATGTGACTTATAAAAGTCCATGCACATTGCTACTTTTATTAAGTAAAAACAACATCAAGGCACAAAAGGCCAAACATTTATTATATAAATGTCATAGCTCAAATCTAGCTATGTTCATCATCTCATCATACCTGCATGGTTATTAGGCATGATAACAATCATACAAGATATTCATCACATCATGTGATACAATAGTAACACCATTATTCCTTTCCTAGGAATTAGGGTTAGGGTTCCCCATTTCTCATTAATTAGGGTTTCATGATTATATAATCTATCAAACCCTCAATTCATTATTCCATACCTCTGGGGCATTCAAAGATATCATAAATGATTATTCAAGATCATTACTCTCATCATTTAGCATTAATGATCATCCGCTCAAGGTATGAGTTCATTTCTCATCCTCATCAAGGTATGACTATATCATACTCATCATTTGGGCTTAACCCCATTCTCAAGGTACATTAATTAACACTCATCAATGTGCAACAACTCATTACATTTCCTTGTAATAGTTTCATAACACACTTCATATGTTTCTTACCCAATTACATTGTATTTGGAGTATATCAAGGTATATAAACCCGGAAGTGCTGAATGTGATAAATATCATATCTTGATGTATCACTTTCTCATCATTCCAGACTCTCTTAAATTAACCAACTTATCTTGTATTAAGGTATTTCCCCTCTTAATACATTCCATCACTAATCAATCACCTATAGCATATAATTCATAGGCCACACATTAGAATTGTCCAACTATCTTTAATGATATGGACTTGTCTAATGATAAAGAAATTGTTTACAATAAGGTTGCTTATATCAACCACATGAAATGTTTCACCTTTATATGGCCATTCCTTCTATCTCATCATTAGGGTTTCTTTATACCCTTACTTAAGATTAGAATTATGATTCATTATCATATTGTCCAAGATTAGGGATTCATGTATTATGACTCCTCATTCGAGTTTCACATGCCTTCACCCTTCTTAGGGCCTCTCATCACAACATAACAGTAGTACATCATGTGGTGTTAATACCTAATTAGGGTTTCTCATGGAATCACCCTCAACTAGAGTTTCCACCATATTTTCCCACAATTTGGGTTTACTATTCATCTCCATTAGGATTTCATTCAATTGTCCATAATTAGAGATTCACTATTCATCCCAATTAGGGTTTTACATCTCATTTCACTAAATTGGAGTTTCACACATTACAACCCTAGATTAGGGTTATATCCTCACCATGGATGGGGGTTACATCTAGAATTACCCTCGATTAGGGTTAGAATTCAGTAACCCTGTCAATTAGGGTTTATGTTCATGATTAGGATTTCATGATCTCTCTACTTAAGGATCATACCCTTGATCACCAAATGAATCATATTCATGTATGAATTCATGCTATCATTTCTCAACTTGATTAGGTCATATCAAACCTTAAATCAAGCACATACAACTATGATTAGCATAGTGTACCAAGTCATTGATCCTATAAGCAATTAGGGTTCATCCCTTAATTGGCACTAATCACTTAGGTACTATTAGGGTTTCAACCTTTTTACCTTTATTGATTATCATTACTAATCATCATTGGATCAATGAATCATTCATCAACTCTATTCTCAAGAGATTCAATGACCTTGGACCTCCATTACATAAGGTATCCAATTGAATTGATCAATTGAGTCCTCAATTACAACAAGTGTCTAAGTGGACTAACCAATTGAGTCCTCAATCATCTTTGACTACTTGAGCCCCAAACGGTCTTGGTCCTTCAAGGTTTAACTGGTTTGAAACTGTTTGGTAAAGGTGGTTCTTGAGACCGTTTGCCCAAGCAAGTAGGTGAAGACCGTTTGCCCAAGTTTGACTTTTGAAACCGCATGGGCACAAACAGTTTGGGATCATTTGGTCCCAAACGGTCTTGAGACCATTTGGACTCAAACGGTATTGTGACCGTTTGGTCCAAACCTCCTCAAAACCGCATGGACCAAAGATGGTCTCAACTACACCAATCGGTTTAGGGTTCTGAATATTGATTCCTTCAATCATTGAATTCATGGAACCAATCATCAATTGGACCTATCCTCATACTTCAATTGAGTTAAATAGGTCAACCTTCAACTGATTTGACCCTCAATTAGTCCTCAATTAGGGTTTGAATCAATTGAACTATGGTTTGGAATCAATGATCCTTCAACACTAATCAATGCAAGATTTGTTACTTTGAAACCATTGAACCATCATCTAAATTGAACATGACCTGACCCCAAACGGTATTGAGGTCATTTGGATGACCACCAAACAGTCTTGAGACCGTTTTCCCATCACATCATCAAAATCCTAGTCAACCAATTAGGGTTTGGATCATTGGATTGATCACCAAATCAACAATTGATTACACTTTTACTTAGTATCATTGGATCATCAATTGCTTAACCATACTCACCCCTAGACCTCCAAACGGTCTTGGGTAATCTCCAAACGGTCTTGAGACTGTTAGGATGAGCTCCAAACGGTCTTGAGACCGTTTGGCTCATCCAACCCTTGGATTCTAGTGAAAAATCATTAGGGTTTGAGCTATTGAGTTGATCATCAAATCATCACTTAATTGCAAAGTGATTTGGTTCCTTTAGACCATCAATTGGTCAACCATGCTTAAAACTAGACCTCCAAACGGTCTTGGATGATCCAAAAATGGTCTTAAGACCGTTTGGGTGATCCCCAGACGGTTTTGAAACCGTTTGGGTCAATCAACCCAAAGCATCAACTCATTCAATTGCAAAATCAGCACTTAGCCGATTAGGATTTATACCATATGTTTGGATCTTGAAATACTTAACCATACTCAAACCTAGACCTCCAAACGGTATTTAGACCATTTGGGTGATTCAAAAATGGTTTTGAAACCGTTTGGGCTAATTAACCCAAAAAGGCAAATCAATCAAGTTGAAACTCAACACTTAATCCAATTAGGGTTTGCCTAATTGATTAGCCTTCAACTCATGATTCCTTTGGAATTAATCCATAAAATTTGGTGGGTTATAAACCAACATAATTAGGAACAGGATTATCAAACGGTCAACCCTTGGTAAACTCCCCCAAATGGTTTTGAAACCGTTTGGTCTCATGCGGTTTGATGAAACCGTTTGCTTCTAAACAGTTTGAAACAGTTTGCTCCCAAACGGTTTGGGAAACCATTTGAGCAACTCAAACAAGACCGTTTGCCTAGGATATTTGTAGAGGTGATTTATTATCATCTTCAACCTCTAAACTCACGAAACCTGCTATGGTTTCCATGGAAATTGCATCCATCAACCAAATCAATTATTGCAATTATGGAAATGATCATTATTTGATAAAGAATTGAATGCAATAACAAAATCAAGGGTTCAAGTTATAAAACCCGCATCCAATTGAGCTCCAAAGCTCCATTCTAATGGAAACAATGGTGGATGCAACTCCTTTCACCATTCCAAGGCTCATCCTCAAGGTTTGAGTGAAAAGGAATGGTTAGAATTGAAGAGGAGATCGAAATAGGAAGAAATCCATAATTTATTTTCGATTTCCACCATGGAATCAAGGTGAAATTGATCAAGAACCTTACCAACAGGTTGGGGTCGTCCTCCTGATCCTCCCAAGCTCCCTTGGTCGTTTGCCAAGCAAGGAGAAGAAGTGGGGTCGAAAAATCCTTTCATTTGGCTTGTAAAAGGTTCTTTTATAATAATTCAATGAGAGAGAATGTACTTTGCAAAAATCCAATTAATCCCAAAAATGTGGCCGCCTCTTCCCCCTCATCTTCCTTAGGGACGAGGCTATCTTGTTTGCCTCTTATCCCTCTCAATTATCCATTATTTAAAGAAAAGCAAATCAAGCACCTTAAATCATATTATATTAATATCCATATGTGAGTGGATATTTCTTTTTCTTATAAAATTGTGTGCGAGTTATCCACTCCCTTGGATATTTTCGTGGTCCTTTCAAAGCTCAAGGATGTCACACACACATATGAATCGAACCATTTTAATTTTGGTTGAAGGCCCTTTAATTAATACATTTATTTTTTCCCTAAATCAAATTAGGGTTTCAATTAGGCATTAATCTTGATTATTTTAATATCAAGATTCTCTCTCCTCCAACTTAATTCAAATTAGGTGCCCCTCTCATTTTCTTTGCTCTACATGATGCCAAGAAACAATAGTGACCTTATTGAAGTGGTAATTTACATATTGCACCCTAGGTTTTTGGGTAAATTGCACATTACACCAAAACTAGGTTTTCATGCACATACATTGCTTTATCAACTCTTTCTTGGTATTCAGGCTTCCATAAGCCATACCTCAGCATCATTTTCACTCTCATGATGCTTCAACAAATGTGGGACATATTATCATGCACAATTGCACTTAAACCCCTTAACATTGGTAATTTGCACTTTAGTCCAAAACAAACAAAACATTGATTTCAACAATGTTCAAAAAGGACTAGAATTGCAACATAAGTTCCTCTTGAGCCCTAATTACTTTTCATAGGGTGATATTAAGCATTTAATCACCTTTCTTAATCAAAACACCTAGGGTTAATGTGACGTCCCCAGATTTTCTAAAACTTAATCTGATGTGTGACGTCCAAATTGAAACCTCACCTCGGCGAGAATCCCAATTTAAACACCCCACACCAGGCTAAGAAGAAGAAAATCAAGGGAGTCAGAAGGAAATAATCAGTAGCACATGTACATGAACAATAATAAAACCAAACACACATGTTCATCATTCAACATATAATTACAACATGAATTGTTACAACATTTGATATTACATATTGAATAACAAACTTCTAACATATACATGTACTACAACTAAACTACATGATCTTAAGACAACAGGTCCACCTGTACATCAGCTCGCTATACAACTCTCAACTATCCTGGATCTTCAAGCGCATAAACACAACCTAAACAAAGGATTATATGCGGTACACATCACCACAATATTTCAAGAATATTGTACTAAGTACGCCTACGTGTCTTTTTATATACCTCTCATCATATCTTGGCAATAAGATAAAACTAATATACTTGGCAGTAACAGAAGAATATAAGAAAAGTGTATACTTGCATAAAGATATTCGTTAACAAAAGAGAACACATATTTTAAGCACATTTTCCATTATATATCCATGCATTTGCCACCTGAGGGAATAATGCATCATCTCTGCTACCAACGAGAATGAGATGTAAGGCCTTATGATCTAATACCAAAAAGTTAGATCATTGTACAATGTGATCTGCTACCAAAGAGATGATCACTTTCCAGCACTATGCTACCAAAGAGAATTAGTGCTTTCATATAATGGAACATATATATTATGTTTGATGTGTTCATAGAAATAAATATGGAGAATCAAGCAACATAGCGTACAAGAACAATCATTTCAATCAATACCATATGCCAAGTATTTTACTACTCATATAACACAAGCATATTGTATAATAAGCCAAGTAAGAGGTAATGGCATACCTTGATCAAGAAAGACAACCTAATCATCATATTCCTCATGTCAACTATATCTTTGGTTAAACCTGATTAAGATAAGATCACATATCACTATTAGGTTCTCATCATCATACTTCTCATCTTAACCCTAATCGTATCCATTTTAGGGTTTTCTTAACTCATTATGATATTCTCATTATTACTTGCATTCTTGTCTAAGAATTATCATAATGATTTCATTTTTTAGATTGGGGTTCATTATTTGAACATTAGGTTCCATATCATTAATGTGCACATATTAGCCCTAGGTTGCATCATTAACCAAGATTATGGTTTCATAACATGTATTAATGGCCATCTTCATATAACTTGAATTATATGCATCTAACTGATATCTGATTTTCATATCATCTTTAGATTACTGATATGAACTTACTCTGTAACTTCCATCATTTATTGAGCATGCCTGTATTTATTACATTTTATTTACGATTATCAGCCCTAATTAGCCATATTAATCAAATTACACGATTTTGTGCATCAACGTGACCATAACTGACATCCTATGCACTGTAAACATGATTATAGACTTACTGACCTTTTCTCATAATTTTAGGCCAACGTTTGATATTTATTATCCATCAATTAAGCATTTCACAACTAATAAGATATCACTAATATTCGTGCATCAAAATCCTGATATTATGCTTTCATTGTGTTCTACTCATTTTCTGAACATTTTGGTACCTTGTTTGTATTTTTCTGATGTGCGAGCGAATTTCCATGAATTATACAAGATCTAGGTATTTACTGGAATTACTGGTCAATTACCTTTTAGACGAATCGCAGTGTGCCACGTGTCCAGGGAGAGGCACTCTATCCTCTTCATTTCCTTAGCGAGGTCCGACCAGTTCATGTTGGTTCTCACCTGTGGACCCGGTTCAAAGGTAGTCTAGTTCGACCAGTTCACCTTCTCTCCTCTCCTTTCTTGCTTCACGATCGAATGCGATCGCTGGGTCTGCAAGACCCTGTTTATTCTGCCCAAATCTGCCGCCGCAGCTAGCTCCTCTGATGAGAAAAAGGCGATGAGTTCCTCCTCGTCAAGAACTAGAAAAGGTCTAGGAGATCCACCCGTGCTCCCACAACGTCGCCGACCATCGGGATTTTTGTTGGCATCTCCTCCTCATGGACTTGAGGAATCCGCCGGCGTTTGCTCTTGCTACGGCAGAGCAAAAAGGGGTTTCCCTACCCCCGATCCCAGCTTCAGTGTAGAGCTCCCACGAGCACCTCCGGACATCCAGGAGCTCGAAAAAGCCTCCCACTAGAGATGCGGAAGCCCTACGACCTCACCCAAGCTCCATCTAAAATTTCGACTGTGTGAAGCTCGCCGACCCTGGAAGGTTACCTGAAACCTCAAATGGGACTGAGATTAAACTAGCCCAACTCCAACCTTCACTTTCCCTTCCTAATCTCTAGCTGGTCGCCCCTATACCTCCAGCTCTGTCTTCATCTTTGTGAGTCACCTACAGAAGGTAATGGAGAGGTGGGAAGGAGCGGACCCTGAAACTCCCTAGTTTGGTGGTGGTTTGCTTCAGATGAGGGGTCATACGATTAGTAACGAGTAGGGGAGTCCCACTCTCCAGTTAATTCTCGCCACCTCCCACGATCATGACTAGTGGTGGCTGGGAAGGCCACACAAAAACTGCTCCCCAGCCTTGCTCTAACCGCAAGGTAGGGGACAAGCAGATTGTCCTCGATCTCACATCCAAGGGTTAGAAGAAGTGCCACGCAGCTGATCCACTGCTCTCAACCAAAACTTGTTCTCCGTTAGTCTAAAGAAGGCCAACGCTCCCGCAAATAAAAACTAGCCGCGTGACATCAAAGGATTATATTAAGATTTAGACTAAGAATAATCAGAAACCTAGTCCATCATACACATAAAACATAAGATATTGTTCTTGTATGCTATGTTGCTTGATTCTCCATATTTATTGCTATGAACACATCAAACATAATATATCTGTTCCATTATATGAAAGCACTAATTCTCTTTGGTAGCATAGTGCTGGAAAGTGATCATTCTCTTTGGTAGCAGATCACATTGTACAATGATCTAACTCTTTGGTAGTAGATCATAAGGCCTTACATCTCATTCTCGTTGGTAGCAGAGCTGATGCATTATTCCCTCAGGTGGCAAATGCATGGATATATAATGGAAAATGTGCTTAAAATATGTGTTCTCTTTTGTTAACGAATATCTTTATGCAAGTATGCACTTTTCTTATATTCTTCTGTTACTGCCAAGTATTAGTTTTATCTTATTGCCAAGATATGACGAGAGGTATATAAAAGACACGTAGGCGTACTCAGTACAATATTCATGAAATATTGTGCTGACGTGTACCCATGTAATCTTTTGTTTAGGTTGTGGTTATGCTCTTGAAGATCCAGGATAGCTGAGAGTTGCGTAGCGAGCTGATGTACAGGTGGACCTGTTGTCTTAAGATCCTGTAGTTTAGTTGTAGTACATGTATATGTTAGAAGTTTGTTATTCAATATGTAATATCAAATGTTGTAACAATTCATGTTGTAATTATATGTTGAATGGTGAACATGTGTTTTGGTTTGTTTATTGTTCATGTGCATGTGCTACTGATGTATGTTCCTTCTGACTCCCTATATTTTCTTCTTCTTAGCCTGGTGTGGGGTGTTTAAATTGGGATTCTCACTGAGGTGAGGGTTTCAATTTGGACGTTGCACATCAGATTAAGTTTTAGAAAATTTGGGGACGTCACAGTTAAAGTATAACCCAGGTCAGGGATGTTACAAAAACTTCCACGATGTCTTCAAGAAAATCCAAAAAACATTGAGATCATGCAACGCTGGAATGTTGTCGGAGCATTGCACAATCCAAACGACATTCTTCGGAAGGCATAAGTACCATAGAGACAAGTAAAAGTGGTTTTTTCCTGGTCGTCCGGTAAAATACGGACTTGATAAAACCCAAAATAACCATCTAAAAAGTAGAAATAATCATGATGCGCTAATCTCTCTAGAACTTGGTCGATGAAAGGAAGCAGGTAATGATCTTTCTTCGTGGATTGATTCAACTTCCGATAATCTATGCACATTCTCCATCTGGTGACAGTCCAAATCGCTACTTCATCGCCTTTGTCACCTCCCACAACTGTCATGCCTCCTTTCTTTGGTACCACATGGATGGGACTTGCCCAGTTGCTATCGCTGATTGGGTAGATAATTCCTGCATCCCTCAGCTTGATCACTTCATTCTTCGCAACCTCTTTTAACATCTGATTCATCTTTCTCTGGGGTTGGACTAGGGGTTTAGCAGATTCTTCCAAATTTATGTGATGCATGCATAGCGCAGGGCTAAGTCCCTTGATATCCTCTATCGAATAGCCTATAGCTTTCTTATGAAGCCTCAACTCCTCAAGAAGTCTTTCTAATTGTTCTTCCGTTAGACTGGCATTAACTATGAATGAATTTCTCCTTTCTTGATCTAGAAACTCATACCATAAACCTTCCAGCAGTTGTTTCATCTCTGGCTTGGTCTTAGGAGCCTTTTCTTCTTCTGGTGTCATTTCCAGAGAAGCAAACTTGACTGTCTTTATAACCTCCTCCTCTTCACTTAGATCTTCATCAAATTGATTTAGGTAACCGAGGATCTTGACAAACTCAAGATCTTCAGAGTCAGAGTCATGATTGTTCAACGCCCACATAAGAGGGTCTACCATTGTGATATCTTCTTCTATTTCTTCACAAAATTGGTTGTAGCTATCCATGAAGTAGGCAGATTCTAGCAGGGACGGTCCATTCATAGTGTCTTTTACCTTGAAATATTGTGATCATTTTCGACCCTCAGAGTGATGATTCCCTCAGCAACATCAATCAGCACTCTTCCTGTAGCTAAGAAGGGGCGCCCAAAGATGATAGGGCATTTAGGGTCTTCAATAGTGTCAATGATTGCAATATCACAAGGAATGAAGAATCTTCCTACACAAATCAGAACATCTTCAACGACTCCCACAAGACTTTTGAAGGTATGGTCTGCCAACTCGATCTACATGTTGGTCCTGACCATATTAGTTAAACCCAATTGTTGCGCCAGGATTAAGGGCATAAGGCTTATACTAGCCCCTAAATCAGGAAGACCCTTTCGCTCAACGTTATCTCCAACAGCAAAGGGAATAGTAAAGGCTCCTGGATCCTTCTTCTTGTTAGGTAAATCTGCCTTCACCAAGGAAGATGACATATTGGCTAGGTGTACCATCTCAAACATTCCTCCTCTTCTTTTCTTGGTGATCATATCCTTGAAAAACTTGGCATAGGTCGACATTTCCTCCAAAGAATCCAGAAATGGCACTTCGAGGTGAAGCTTTTTCACCGACTCCATAAACCTTTTGTATCACTTTTTAAGATGTGCCTTTATGAGTTTGTATGGGAAAGGCAACTTTGGAGAGTAAGGACTTCTTTTACCGAGCAGGTCCTCCACAGGTTCAGATTTTAGTCCCCTGACACCACGTTGTTGGTTCTCTCCTTCAACTGGGTTCTCTGCCGCAACTCCTGGTTCAGGTTCTTGAGGCCTAGCTGATTCAGGGCGTTCTATTGTCTTCCCTGACCTGAGTACTGCCATTTTGGCAGACTCAGTGCTGGATGGTATCTTACTCGAAGGGTTCTTCATTAACTCATCCATTTGAGCTAGCTGTTGGTCTATCTAGCATTGATGCATTTGCATATCTTCCATTTGGACCTGCATCGTATTCAAAACCCCTGAGTTGGACAACGCGCTTTGCGCCAACTGATTTTTTATAGTATCTTGTCTCTTGATAAAGTCAAACAGTTGGCCCACCAAGTCCAGTTGACTTGAGTTCTTTTCCTGACTCTGCTCCTTAGCTTGTCCCTGGCCTTGGCTAGGGTTAGCAGCTTGGCGGTTTTGGTACTTCCCTTGCCCTTGAAAGTTTGCTTTGTTTGATTGAAAATTGGTGGTTCTGTTGTACTGACCTTGTCCTCCTCTTTTCTCGAAACCTTCCAGTTGCTTGGATGGATTATTCAACTGATGCGAGTTTTCTGCCGCATCGTTGTTGCCATAGCTAAAACCAGGTTGGTCCGGTCTTTTGAAATTGACAAAAGAAAAGTATCAGCTTCCTCTACTTCAGATTCACTTTCACTTGACTCGTCGGGTCAGGTGTAAATGCAGTTATCTATGTCCTGTCCACCTTCTCTGCAAGTGACACACTTCATCACCTTCTCAATTTGTTTCTTTCCTTTCCCTCCTGATTCTTTTAACTATCTGACATCAGTGGCTATCTTTTGGATTTGAGTGGTGATTGCTTCAAGAGCCTTGGATTCGACTGACGGTCCTTCATTAATAGCCTTCTTAGCATATCCTCTATCAGTCCTATCGTAGTCAGTACCGGCTTGTTGTTCTGTCATGTTTTCTATGATCTTTTTAGATCTACTATGCTTCTTCCCAAGAAAGTCACTTCCTGCAGCTGCATTTAGCAATACTCTTTCTTCAGGGGTCAGACCATTGTAGAAAGTTATTATCAGGAAACCTTTCTTATAGTTGTGGTGAGGGAAGTCTCTCTAATACTCCTGATATCTTTCCCAGGCTTCATGTAGATTTTCTCCTGGCTTCTGGGTGGAAAATGTGATCTTCTACCTGTTCCTAACTGTCTTCTCTGTAGGGTAGAACTTGTTTACGAAGGCATCTGCTAAAGAATTCCATCTATTTAGAGATTGATGTGGAAGTCCAAGGTACCATGATAGTGCCTTATCCTCCAAATAGAAGATGAAACCTTTGCAGTAGATGACTTCTTGTGGCACTCCCCTCATTTTGATGGTATCACATATATTTTTGAAGGCATCAAGGTCATAGTAGGGGTTGTCATTCTTAGAACTTCCCCTAAAGCTTTTATTTTGAATCATGGAGATCACGGCTGGCTTCAACTCGAAGTTTACAGTGTCAAACCTTGGAATCACAACTGGGCATCTTGAGTTGTTGGCCTTCATGGCAGCCAACTCCCGGAGAGTCTTTTCTTCTTCCTCAGAATCTTCACTGTTGTTGTTCCTATGATTATGCTCTTGATTATGATGATTCCTTATGTGCCTTTGTCGATGACGATGTCTCTCGTGATGATGATCATCCTCGAATTGTTCAGATTTAGGTTCTTCATCTAATTGATCGTTATTATAACAGTCATCGTTCCCACACGGAGGTGAGTGTGGTCCAACTCTAGTGTTTCACTCATCCTCAGAAAGAGGTGGTTCCACGCGAGGTGGCATGATGAACGGTGCTCAACCAAGCAGAATGATTCTTCCCTGAGTACCTGAATAGAACGTATAATAAAGTTAGAAAACTTGTGTTAACGAAACGAACTATTCTATACACATTCAGGTTAGAAGACTAAAAGAAACTGTAATGTCAAGCTTATTACTAAGCTTGAGGCACAGGAGAGTAGTTAGTGGATTCGGGTTCGTTAACAGTACCGCTTTGCCTGGTCCCCGGAAACGGCGCCAAAAAGTTGACCGGCCTAAATCGCGCATCCAAAAGGAGCGGATTTGAAGTAGTCAGACTTTTAAATAACCCGACTCTTAGGCCACCACAACGATGACGGGGTCCAACGTAGCAATCGGGGTCGAAGCACAGGGACAAAGGTGGTCATGCTAAGAATGCAGAATCAACACTCTACACTCCAGTAAAAGAGGGGTAAGAATAATGTTCCCAAGCGAACGATGGGTAAAGATCGGTAAAACAAAAGCAAACTATCTCCAACTGGAGTTACAAGGAAGATTAAGGTTTTGTTATTTATCAATTTTTAGGGGGTTTGAGCAATAGAATCAAAGGAGAAAACACTACTGCCTCGGTAAGGCACGAAAGAGGAAAGCTTCGGCATAACAAGAGGCAGCAGAAAACATCCAGTACCCCTTCTCTCAAATAGGGTACCTCCAACTAAGAACCAACACTCTCTCTCAAGAGTAGTGGACTTGGGTTGGAGTGGAAAGAATACTGAAGCAGCTCTTACCCTGGGTACTCTCGTACTCCCTGATCGGACCAAACGCTAGAGTTACAACCCCTCTCTCGAGGGAGATGTAATGGGAAACATGATTCGATAGCTAGTCAAAACATGATCCAATCATAAAAGCTAGAGTTCAGATGCTATAAAACAATCATCCAACAAAAGAGACCAAACTTAAAGTAGCAGGTGTTAAAACTCCTCTATTTCCATTAGCATAAGCATTGTATAAAAAGGTTTAGTTACATTGCGTAAATAAAGAAAGTAAATGATTGAAAAAGGGAAGATAGTTATTGCCTTCTTGATTTAGGAGGTGATAACAGCAGACCGCTAAGGTGCCTCTAGCCCGATATCGGGCGGAAGCTCTGGCTGACATGCTCGTGTCGAGCGACCAGCCCTGTCGGGCGGTACGCCGTGACGGGCAAGCATATCGGTCAAGGCACCCTCCCCCGATACGGTCGTGGTCAGGGTACTACCCTCTCGAGTGACACACCGTGACAGGTATTCTGTATCGGGATCGATATCGTGTCAGTCAAGAGACGACTTAGGGTATCGGGTTCTTGTATCGAGTGTACAAGTGAGTTGTCTCATACAGGAGTCCATCTATGATCCCGGCACGTCGGGTAGCCTCCTTGGTCGATATCGGATGTTGTGGCTACCTGGACGAATTCTAAGTGAACCACTACCGCCCCTCTCGGGTTGGGGAAGTGCCCACCTAGGATCCCCCAGCACGCCTCTGGGACACGACACACTAGCTCAAGGTGCTTTCCTAAGTTAATTAGCCTTCACGAGATTCTGACCTGTCCCATCGGAGTCATGTAGTTGCTATTTATAGGTAGCGGTTGGAAGAAGTTGTGGCTCTCTGGGCGCCACATGTCCTCCATCGGCTCTATTAGCGTGGCTTCGGGGATGATCAACATGTGTGTCGCTCGGCACAGCAGTTGCTAGGTTGCAAGCATGTCAGGTAGTTGTGATGGGTGGGCGCCTGCCGGTGGGTGGCTTGTATCGCTCGACACGCTTCATCAGGAGAGTAGTCGTGGCGGGCACAGCTCCCTATCGGGTAAGCGGCGTATCGCCTGAAAGAGTCTTCTTGCGTGGCACACCCGTGTCACACGACAGATGTATCGGCTGCTGCACGACAGGTAATGAGTGTGGCGGCTGACTGGTAGTAGGGTTGAGGCAGGTAAACGTCGTTCATGGGCCGGGACGGGCCTTTTTGGTGGAAAGACAAGGAAAAACTCTGCAAAAGAAGATAAAAACGAGTTAAGAGCGTAGTGTGACCTATTTATTCAAAAACATGACAAAAATGAGAGGAAAACAGTTTGAAAGGGAAGTTTTGACAATGAAATATGGGCCATAAATATCACAAAAATGGGTGTTATCAATGAGTAATCGTCATTTGCACCCAAAAATTATTAGCACTTTCTTGGAAAATGTGCACATTGACCAAAATCCTGGGTTGTGCATCTCATACTAAGAACATGGTAATCAAAATGCTTAATTCATTGAACACCCTATCCTTAGGGTTTCATTTACCTCATTCACTTATCACAAGGCTCTCATAAGGATTTAATATGTCATAAACATCCACTAAGTACATATTGCTTTAAACAAGGCATTTATAATCAACATATGTATGAAATCCTCGAATTGAGCTAAATTAGGGTTTTTCTTGCCATTCATTGAGATATTATGAATCAAGAATAACATTGCATAAATAGAGTCTATGATGCCAAGGGAAACACTTCGAATGGATTTCACTATATTTATTCACAAATTTCCAACTTTCCTCACATCTAGGGTTTCACCCTCTTTATTGAGATATCAAACAAAACCTTAAATGAAATCCAAGATAGTATCTGACATATATGTACTATGAATTCAGATAAACAATCATTCATAACCAAGGTAATCCAGATAAACAAATTTCTCTATTTAATTATACAACAATTTTAGTCAAAGACAAATTCCCTATATTTCAGTTTACTCTTATAACCTCTGTGAATACTTACAGAATTCTCATTAGGATATATTGCATACATTTCTAATATGATTTTATCATTTGAAATTCATCCAAATAGAGGAAGAATCTGTTTCATATCATTTTGCAACAACTTAGATCAAACACACAATTCAGGGTTGGTAGTCACATATTAAGCAATTAAAGATTATGGATGATTTAACAAATTTTTGGGCAATATACTATTTATAGGAAGTTCCCACTCACCCTAAGGTGTAAAAACACCTTAAAATGCAGCTCATCCCTGAAAATCTTATTCTCATATCAAATCCCTAGCAATTCACCCGATTCTTCTTCCTTTCAACTCAGAAACCCTAAAAATGAGGGATTAAGAAGAAAGAGTGAGAAAAGAGGAAGTTTTGATACCATTTTGGATCAAATCAGAGGAGGGATGGAATCTTGACATGTGAGAGAAGATTCACCATTAAAGTCTATGCAAAGAAGCTAAACTTACATGATTTCATCATTCCTCAGACAGCAAAACCTAATGTCAACATCTCCATCACTTTCTCCACTCAAACCCTAACTCTCCCTCTCTCTCTAGGATTTCATTTTGCTGGATTGAATCACAAATTATGAGAGCTCCTTGTATGTAAGGTTGACCATATAGAACAATTGAGCTGCTTGGGTCAATTGCACATTGACCCCTCATTATACTTTCTCGTATTTCACCTGAAGTTTTTGTCATAAAAATATTACTATAATTCGTCTACAGATAAGGAATAAACACATCCAAGAATTATTAAAATTTTATATTTTGTTTATGATTGAGTTTTAGATCTCTAGTTAAAATTTTAGATCATTTGGATTTACTAATAAATACATAAAAATAAAACACTACACTACTAAAAAGCACTCTCTCAGCATTTTGGTCAAAGTATAGTTTGACTGAGAACCACATTCAAAGAACACTCAAATATTCTAAAATTTTTCTCCAATACGCATGATTGAGTGATACACATCATATCCAAAATTCAATTAAATGAAATTTTTTTAGAAAATATGAAAAATCATTTACCACACTGCTATCCTGATCAAATTCCATATTCATGTACTATCAAACACCTAATTTTTGTTGATTAGGGTTTACATTTCTCAAACCCTAATTCTTCCAACTACAATCATAGTTTGAGTTTCTTCTTAGGTTTGAAACATCACTATTGATCTACTATCATTAATCAAGTTTAAATGATGTTCAATCTAATCAAGCATGTAATCATTCAGTTAAACCTTAGTTTACCAATTAAGCACAAATGTGGTCATTACAATTCTCACACCCATAAAAAAAAATTCATCCCCGAAACATAAATACGCAAACAAAGTATATTCAAAGTTTGTTATAAGCTTATGAAATCTTACATGTCATTACATTCTTGTATTTCATATTTGAATGCAGTTTTTAACATTAATTCCTTCATTTCTTTTCTAATCACAACATGTTTGAAATAGTTCTCAATGATAACAAACAAATTATGTATGGCACAATCAATCATAGAGTAGATAGAGAAGCAACCATTTCAATATTTTTTTATACTCTTGAGGTGTTAGCTCGACATTGATAATCTGATCCAACTATCTCAATTCATATGGCTCAATATGTACTATTGTTATGTATTACCTCTAAGTCATAAAAGATAGTTCACAATGTTGTTTTGAATTTTACTATTGTGCTACTCAAATAGCAAAACAATCTTGAGTTGGAAGACTACATTCAACAGCAATTGTACAATACTACTCATGAAATCCCCATTGCATCATGGATGCATAAGGTGAAGCATTACCATCACATTCCATATTATTCTCAAGTATGAACCCACACATAATTCAAGGTGTAACCATCGAGTTATAGCATACTAGGGTTTCAACAATAGTAATAAAGTACTCCATGATTGTATTAGTCATTCAAGGACTATTCATACCCAATTACCATCACTTAGTTATATTAAAGCTAGGTATAACAAGCTATACCTTGTTGGGTTTTAGGGGAGACAGAGAAGGCAGTGGAAATAAAAATTTTTCTCCCCAAAACCCGGAACAAGGAAATGCATCAACGTCTATATAATAGGAAAGGATGGTTTGTGGAATCATACCTTGTCATGAGGCTTGCTTGGCGACAATACCTTGCGCCTTGCACGGTCTTCAAATCCGGTCTTCGACAGTGTCTGCGAAGCTCCTGGTCGCACCAGGACTGACGACTCCTGATCTCACTGGACTGTCGGATGACAGTTGTCCTCCAAAGCGGCAGAAACCTCCCGCCTCTGAAGTAGTCCACACAGACCACCTAGAACTCCACACTCCTTGTTCCACAAGGAAGTGGAAGGAGTCACACCCTTCTGTTGACGTACTAGTCGCCAACACACTCTCCTACCTCCAGTTGCAACTGCAGTTGTTTTTCCCTTGCTGCGCCTCCCTTTGCAGGTAGCACTTGCTCGAGCTCTCTCTCGGTTACCAAAATCAAAGAGAACGAAAACTTTGCAGAACAACTGATTGCACTGAGTTGTACTTTTAGAAGCCCCCAATACCCCTATATATAGGAGGGTCATGGGACAGGGTTCTCCATCCCAGGCAATGCGAGACTAAAAGCAGGAGTAGAAGGGTTCGAGATTTTCCACAAAAGCAACCAACTCGTAACCTGAACTGATCGGTTCACAAGTGAACCGGTCGGTTCACAAGTGAATCGGTCGGTTGGGACACCTCAACCGGTCAGTTCACAAGTGAACCGGTCGGTTGGTGGTCCTGGTCGGTTCCTGATTGACTTTCCTTCTTTTATTTCTAATTGGTATCGAATACCAATACTTGTTCCAATCAAATTGGGCAAGTGAAACACAAGGAAAATTCTCACCAATCCTACTTTCCCAACTTGCTCAGTTGCACCAGCTGAATCAATCATTTCAACACTTAAAGCAATCAGTTTACCCTGATCTTGAGCCGATCGACTCAACACTTGAGCCGACCGGTTCAGCAACCTCAGCCGACCGGTTCATCACATGAACCGATCGGTTGGGAGTGCAGGTTGTGCAGAATCAGTCAATTCCAATTTCAATCAATCTGATACTCCAATCATTGTGTCCAACACCTTGAACAATATGATATTGAGCTATCAATTGATTGAGTGTTTAATTGAACTACTAAACTCCTTTAGTAATCAATCTAAGCATTGTTTGTGGACAAAACTCCTCTTCCATGTTAAATCCTGTGTGTGTGACCCTGCAGGTCCATTTCACGTTGGCAGTGAAAGTCCATAACACTTATGACCTCACAAGCAAAGAGCGGTGCCTAGTCACACATCAGTGTTATCCAAGTGAAAGTAGAAAGTTGGAGAACAACTTTCAATCCTACAATCCGTGAATGGTGTTACAGTGAATGTATAATTCCTTCGTCACTGATATCCCGAATGAACTCAAGGCATGGAACAATCATCCTATCAATGTTCATTCAGTTTCTTGATATCAGAGTAGACTGGAAGAGATATGTATGACATCAGTATCACATACTGATTCACACATGCATGCACGCCTTTCTCAATCCTACTCATCAAGTGGCCATGGATACCAAACTCCCTCAGGAGGGACAAATCCCATATCTATCACTCACCCCTCAAAAGCCCCATGTGTCAAAGCCACCGAATCATCACCTTTATAACAACCCATGTTTCAGGACTGTGTTTGATGATGTCAAAGTGTGCCCAACGACATGTGTTGAGTGTAGTGATTTCAGGTCAAAGAATCACACTCACCACCATCATTGTGAGTACTGATTGTGACTACGATGTCATGGTCTCATGTGTCAAACTCACGATGGGTCTGTTCGGTACACTTGTTCTCTAACAAGTACCTATGTGTTTGGTTTGATATCTCTATATCATGACTAATGAGATTCTGTCATCAACCAACACCACAATCTAGTCTTGTGTGTCATTTCTGTCTATCTACCTTCCACAATGACATCCAACTAGGGACATAACAAGAATGTACAAACTCTTAGCATCCGTATGATCTCATCGTTCATGTCCTCAACCTAAAAGCATATGTCATTGAGTTCTGTCATTCTCTAGACATTCAATATGTTCTATCACTATCTCATATGACTGAACCAGAAAGAATTGGAAGCTTGCCTTTGATGTTTATCAAATCAATCTTAATGAATCCCACCAATCATCCCATGATTGGCTCTCTAGGCATACATACCAACAGACTCCCACTTGCACTGCGAGCCAATCACCCTTGAATAATATTCATAGTGATCTTCAAACATGTCCCAAATGTTACTGTGCTCTAGTGCTAACATAGTGAGTAATGGAAACATCTTTCCAAAGTTAGTATAAATTGCATGTCTCACATCTCTTTGTTGTACGTCACACGTATGAGATGGAGTTGCCGTAATATGCAATCTAGTATTCCTTTGCTAACCTTTAGCCTCATTGAATGATCAAGGATTCCATACTTTTCATCAATGAGCGGAATATCTATAAGTTCATCTCATGAACTTCCAGATCAATATAGTATCTATTGTTGTTCTCTAACGCATAGATACTCGGCATTTCCTTTTAAATGGTTTTATTGGAACATTTCCAATTATCAACAAACTTTCACTTTTATATATCCTATATATATTTTGTGATTAATTTTATGTCCTTTCGGAAGTTTGCATCAATGTAATTCTTTACATCGAACTCTTCCTTCTCTCCATAGAACTAGTACTTATGGTATTCTAGTAACCCTTACTGGAAGTAGATAGAAATCCATTCGTCATGTCCCACATACGAGTTATCAGGATGAGCACATCATATTGTCATGTCGTACATACAAGATGATGAATGCATTTTATTCTTGCCATGTCCATACATGCAAGATAATGGGATGATTACATACATGATAGATCCATATCTATTCTTAGTGTTTCCATTCTTCATAAGAATTGGACACTTGGCCTTGGGATGCTAACTCCATAGACAAGTATTCTCCCACTGAATCTGTGCATACTAAACACTTCAATACAGATTGCCAATGTATTCTCTCTCTTTTCAGATCAAGAGATTTTTTCGAGAACTATCTCTATATATCTCTATTCCTATCTCATAGGAAACATCTCTATCTTCCCTAAATATAATTTCCACTTTTGGATTTCCATTCTAGAAAATTTCCATTTCACATCAACATGTGAAATGTGAATACGCTCCTACTAAATCACATATCCCTTCTTTGTCTTTGACATATCAGTCAAACCATTTTACTATATCATCAAAGTAAAGATCCAATTCTGAGTTGCTTGTACTCAATCAATCACATTGATTAGTCCACTGTAACTTATAGACTTCATTTGCATTGGTGAATTCATAAACCTTATAGGTTGTGTCACGTACACATCCTTGTTTTATTTCTCATAGGAATGTGGTTTTAGTATCCATATGCCAAATGCCTTAGTCATTAAGTTGCAATCAACAAGCATCATCCTTCTCAAAATGTTATCCATGTATCTTAACACTTAAGATTCATTTGCACTTATGGATTTTATCCATTGGGTGCTACCATCAAGGTCATACCTTATGGTTGACATGGATGTCATTTAGGATGTAATGGTCATAAACCATAAATCAAATTTCGGTTCCTCATATTCATCTAGATAGTTGACTCATCACATGACCAACTCATCACTTAGATAATTGAGGTGTATCTGTTAAGGATATAAGAACTCACAACTCCTTGTGATTCTTAATGTCTTTTATTAGTGTGGGGTATTCTTTTATTAAGAAGAATTCAGTTATTTGATAATCATTCTCTAACTCCTTAGAGTATGATTCCTTCTTGATTTAGACATCACCATGCCTTAATCATGAGTTCACTATGATACACTATCATAATCACTCATAAGGATCTCAAACATTTGGTCCAAGTATTTCATTCATTGATCTCATCAAGAATTAACACTTTACCAAATTTGTACTTCATCTATGATAATCTTGAACACTTCAAGATATTCATATTTGGTATTTCTCTAAACACCATTTGAAGTATTAGCATTTCTTCCAATAGGTATGTAAATACATCACATGCATTATACCTAATAGGACAATCATTCTCCCACTACCATTAGTGAAGATTGATTAATCATGTCCAAGATATTCATGTCTCTTACTGGTTCTCTAACCAAAAGAGTCTAGATTTATCCATCACATGGAAACTAGAAATGAATTTCTTATGATTGATGCTAATTTGATTGTTTGAGTTATCTATAACTTTTAGGTATCATTTTATCTTATGCATATCAAATACCACAAGATAAATAAGGCATTGCCACAAAGATCATATCTTTAAGATTGAAAACTCAACTTTATTAATTGCCATCATTGTCATACGATATGCAAAATAAAGTGTTTCTATCTATTGGCAAATATGAAATAGCAGTTCATAACTGTATTACATGCCTTGTAGGCTGAAAATAAACTAAAGTACTCCTATCTATGGCGACAACACTTGCCCCAATTATGAGTGCTTTACACTTTACATCTTGGTATCATATACCTCAAAAAGTGTTACAAGTTTACTTTCATGACACCTTTAAGTAGAGACATCAGTCGTCTCCTTCTTCTTTTATTCTTCCAGATCGAGAGGAAAATTCCTTTTCTAATGTCCTGGCTTTTGAAAATGGTGGCAATTTCCTTTCTTGGTCACGCCTCCCTTGGCCTTGAGAGTTGAAGACGCCTTGGACTCCTGGATAGCATAAGAACCTTTCTTAGCTTTGCCCTTACCCTTGCACTTGGACTTACCTTTCTTGCTTGTGATCACCATCACAGGATTAGGCTTGTCCTTCTTCATCTGCATCTCGGCTGTCCTCAACACACCCAACAACTCTGACAGTGTCCTATCAAAGTTGTTCATGTTGTAGTTCATCACAAACTGACTGTAGGATTCTAGCAACGATTGCAGTATCACGTCAGTAGCGAACTCTTGGCTCAGTGGAAATCCCAGTCTCTGCAGGTTCTCCACATACCCAATCATCTTGAGTGTGTGAGGACCAACTGGATCTCCTTCTGTCATGACACACTTGAACAGCACCCTAGAAACATTGTATCTCCCTTGTCGTGCCTGATCTTCATACATGTTCTTGAGATGCTGAATCATCTCAATCACACCCATGTTCTCATGCTGTCTCTGCAACTCATGGTTCATAGAACATAGCATCAAGCACTTTGCATCAATGGCATCATTAGCATGCTTCTTGTAAGCATCCCTTTCTGCCTTTGGTGCATTAGGAGCGGGTTCCTCTAGAATTGGAGTATCCAGGACATAGAGCTTATGCTCTTGAGTGAGAACAATTCTCAATGTCCGATACCAGTTGTGGAAGTTTGTCCCATTTAGCTTGTCCTTTTCAAGGACCGATCGCAAAGAAAAGTGATTGTTGTTTATCGTCATTTTTACTACAAAAGGAAATATGCAATTTTAGTCCAAAAACTCATTTTGACTTATTTGATTGATTTGAAAAATTAACGATATAATTAGGCCTTTAATTAATTATCGCTCCCACTATTTTACTTCAAATTGATAGCCCTCACCATCAATTCAGAAGATTGCAGCGTACAACCTTCTAGTGGGCAAGATCCTGAAATCCTCTAAGCCATGGACCAGCTAGGGCTGTCACCCACAACTTAGATCTCTCAAGTAGGCAACTCTTGCCAATTGCATCATATGCAACTCTCGATAAGATGTCATATGCAACTCCTTGCCATGATCATCTCCATGTCTCAAGGTACTATATCCTATCTAGGTCACCTTGTTAAGTCTGACCCAAAGCAAACACGATGAATATGCACCCTGCTAGGGCAGAACCACACATTCATCCTTCACAATTCCACGAGATAGATGGTACACCATGCTAGGGCGTGCCCACACTTTGTCGATCAAGCTTTTCACGTGTGTCCCATTTGGAAGGAATCTAAAACTTAACATTTAATGAGGGATTTGGTTTTTATATACATATACATATCTAATCACCACAATACATAGTACGTATCATATACATGATATATCCCACAGAAAACATGCACAAATGATAAAAAATGATGATTATGGCCATCCTAATGTGATTCCTCGAGCCAAGAGGAATCACGGTCATCTATTTCTACATCACATGCAACCTGTACAAGATGAACTTTGTGCCTTGCCATCCGAGTAGATCAACTCATCACATGAATGACTTGCCCGTTCTGGCCCGGTCGTCTGGGTGCCACCAGCTGATCGGTTGGCTCCTCCAACCGATCAGTTTGCCTGGTCCTCGTGCATCTCATCATGGCCGCCACCCGCTCGTCTCGCTCCTCGATCGGTCATCAACCGATCGGTTCACTCCTTGAATCGATCGTCTGGAACGTCAACCGATCAGTTCACGCCTTGAACCGATCGTCTCAGCTGTTGTCTTGATGTCATCCGTTCTTTGACATAATAGGAAATAAAATCTATCCTAATATTACATTTCTTGAAAGGGAAACCACAAGTTACATTCGGGGGGAGCAAAGGTAGTAAAGAATCTCAAATTATTTCGAGTTACATTAGGAATAGGAGATGGAAGATCGGTGCGTACACCGAGATACAAGCAACCACACACAACCAATCACAGATAGGGTTTATTGGCCATAACCACTCTATACATCCACCACAAAACTAGTTTAAGGGCGACGCATATTGAGTGCATTAATAATACATATCATATATGTAATTTGGGATTTGTGGATTTAGGATTGGACATGCATAAAGCCAATTTTATTCGCATCGTATGCAATAAATAAAGGCAGCAAACCAAAATCGATCATATCGATATTCCTTAAATATAGAGCAGCTGACGTGGCTCTGATACCACTGTTGGGTTTTAGGGGAGGAAGAGAAGGCAGCAGAAACAAAAAAATTTCTCCCCAAAACCTGGAACAAGGAAACCCGTCAACGTCTATATAATAGGAAAGGATGGTTTGTGGAATCATAACTTGTCCCGAGGCTTGCTCGGCGACAATACCTCGCGCCTTATGCTATCTTCAAATCTGGTCTTCGACGGTGTCTGTGCAGCTCCTATCGCACCGGGACTGATGACTCCTGATCTCACCGGACTGTCGGATGACAGTTGTCCTCCTGAGAGGCAGAAACCTCCCGCCTCTGAAGTAGTCCACACAGACCACCTGGAACTCCACACTCCTTGTCCCACAAGGAAGTGGAAGGAGTTGCACCCTCCTGTTGACGTACTAGTCACCAACACACTCTCCTGCCTCCAGTTGCAACTACAGTTGTCTTTCCCTTACTGCGCCTCCCTTTGTGGGTAGCACTTGCTCGGGCTCTCTCTCGATTACCAAAACCAGAGAGAACGACAACTTTGCAGAGCAACTGATTGCACTGAGTTGTACTTTTAGAAGCCCCCAATACCCCTATATATAGGAGGGTCATGGGACAAGGTTCTCCATCTCGGGCAATGCGGGACTAAAAGCAGGAGTAGAAGGGTTTGAGATTTTCCACAAAAGCAACCAACTCGCAACCTGAACCGATCGGTTCACAAGTGAACCGGTCAGTTGGGGACCTGAACCGGTCAGTTGGGACACCTCAACCGGTCGGTTGGTGGTCCTGGTCGGTTCCCGATTGACTTTCCTTCTTTTGTTTCTAATTGGTATCAAATACCAATCCTTGTTCCAATCAAATTGGGCAAGTGAAACGCAAGGAAAATTCTCACCAATCCTACTTTCCCAACTTGCTCGGTTGCACCAGTTGAATCGATCGTTTCAACACTTGAAGAAATCGGTTTACCCTGATCTTGAGTTGATCAGCTCAACACTTGAGCCGACCGGTTCAGCAACCTCAGCCGACCAGTTCATCACATGAACCGATCGGTTGGGAGTGCTCAGTCAATTGTGATTTCAATCAATCCGATACTCCAATCAATGTGTCCAACACCTTGAATAATATGATATTGATCTATCAATTGATTGAGTGTTTAATTGAACTACTAAACTCCTTTATTAATCAATCTAAACATTGTTTATGGAGAAAACTCCTCTTCCTGGTTAAATCCTATGTGTGTGACCATGTAGGTCCATTTCACATTGGCAGTGAAAGTCCATAACACTTATGACTTCACAAGGAAACAGCGGTGCCTAGTCACACATCAGTGCTACCCAAGTGAAAGTAGAAAGTTGGAGAACAACTTTCAATCCTACAATCCGTGAATGGTGTTACAACGAATGTATAATTCCTTTGTCACTGATATCCCGAATGAACTCGAGGCATGGAACAATCATCCTGTCAACGTTCATTCACTTTCTTGATCTCAGAGTAGACTGGAACAGATATGTATGACATCAATATCACATACTGCTTCACACATGCGTGCACGCCTTTCTCAATCCTACTCATCAAGTGGCCATGGATATCAAACTCCCTCAGGAGGGACAAATCCCATATCTATCACTCACCCCTCAAAAGCCCCATGTGTCAAAGCCACCCAATCATCACCTTTATAACAACCCATGTTTCAGGACTGCATTTGATGATGTCAAAGTGTGCCCAACGACATGTGTTGAGTGTAGTGATTTCAGGTCAAAGAATCACACTCACCACCATCACTGTGAGTACTGACTGTGAGTACCATGTCATGGTTCCATGTTTCAAACTCACGGTGGGTCTGTCCGGTACACTTGTTCTCTAACAAGTACCTATGTGTTTGGTTTGATATCTCTATATCATGACTAATGAGATTCTGTCATCAACCAACACCACAATCTAGTCTTGTGTGTCATTGATGTCTATCTACCTTCCACAATGACATCCGACTAGGAACATAACAAGAATGTACAAACTCTTAGCATCTGTATGATCTCATCGTCCAGGTCTTCAACCTGAAAGCATACGTCATTGAGTACTGTCATTCTCTAGACATTCAATCTGTTCTATCACTATCTCATATGACTGAACCAGAGAGAATTGGAAGCTTGACTTTGATGTTTATCAAATCAATTTTAATGTATCCCACCAATCATCCCATGATTGGCTCTCAGGGCATACATACCAACATACCTCATTAGGTTTACATATTAATACAATATGGTTATCATCCCTTCTATTCATATGAGTGAATAGGTAAGACTACCTTATTCAGGGTAACCCTTCATTTGTTCATCATTATTCAACCCATATAACCATATCACAATTATACAATACTAAGATGGATTACTGGTATGAATGACTTAAACTATCAGACACCTTTAATTAACATATTGCTTGTACATGCAAACTGAAATCATACGTAGAACCAATTTACATCGCTTAATATACCTTCAACAAATTATACTTCTAAAAATAAATGCACATATTACTAAATGCCATTGTTTTCTCTTATCTCTATCCTCATTCAATACTACTTAGTTTTTGCTACTTATCCTTCTCATTTTAATCATGTAGATTAAACATTCCTAAAATTGAAACATACAAGGTACAAATAGATTATTCATCATTCTTGCTATCACTGCAACAATTTATCTCTTATTGCACTTCACTCAAATTTTATTTCTCCTTTTATTTAAAACATACTTGTTACATTTCAATTTTATATCTTACTCTTTACTCTAAATCATTTCCATATTGTTTATCTACCTTTCAGATTTGCTATTTTTTAACCCTCGATTACTATCAGTGCTAGTTTACTTCTCATAGTGCAAATCTCATGATCTTGCTTTATAGAGATGCTAGTATTCAAAGTCAAATCATTATTGACATCCCTTGAACTACTACAACTCTAAACATTCTAGGGTTTGGTCCTTATCAGAAGCATGACATTATTGTGATATGACTTTTCTCCCATAATTTGAAATACAAACTTTGGATCTCATAAGTTTTACTAAGGTCTTTCTTATCTTATCAATTGAGTTTTCTTTCTCTTACTTGACCTATTCAGATAGATTACATTCTCAATTTACCCCACTAGAGTTTCATCATCATATTGTGTGTCATTATTACATTCACTAGATGTCTCTACCATGGTGGTTATGCATCATATATGATTCATTTTCTTATCACTTCATTCCCTTAATACATTTCTCGTATGTAAGTTTATTTAGTTATCTACAAGGATACTTGACTAATTAGCACTTTATTGAATCTCGCAACCTCTTTCTTTTATAATCTATATTACTCCATTATGTTTCAAACTCTTCTTTACTTTCCATAATCCCCTTACCATATACTACTATTCCACATGTCATCTTTAACTTCTAGTTTTCTCTTATGACCATGTTGCTTCTTTTATGTGTATGATCATGTATACCATGTTGCATATATTTCCTTTTATCGTTCTACTAATGTGAAGTTGAAATTCTAAATCAATATTCTCTCTACTAGTATCACCTCATGTTTAATACATTGCATATCCTTCATTTTAAATCAAATGACTCATGCATGGGTGGAACATAGTTTCTCTTTCAATCAAATTTTTCCTTCCAGAATATAGTCTACCTTTGTATGACTTATTCATTTATTTAGCAACACTCTTGTTCTTCTTTTAGAAACTAGTTTGTTGTTCTATAGAGACATAGAATCCAAAGGCGGTAAGGATGAATGTATTAAACTTATTCATAAAGGTATACATTCCATGCTCTCAATTATATCATAACCCTCATTCCTTAATCAAGCTCATTATTTCCAACATTTCTCTTTGTTTCAACTAAGTTTCTTATCCTAGTTTTATGATTTACATGATCATCTAGTTCTCTTCACTTTAAAACTTCTGAAGACTTTTCACTTCTATGTACTTATTGCATACTTAGCTCTTTTTGTCTATTTTTTCTTTGCTTTGTAGTATGAAAAAACATTGTACTCAGTTATATAATCCATTCCTAATGATTGATTCTTACTATCTTGGCCCCTTACATACTTTTCTCATATCTTTTCCACATTTCATACTTAGAGTTCATATAATACTAATCATTAAACTTATACTAAACCTTATGTGGTGTTCCTTTATTCCCAATTAAGGGTTTCTCATATGAGGCCCCAAAGTTGGATCTCAGATATTAGTTCCAACTGAATCTTAGTTATCCCAGTCTTTCCCTTATAATTCAAAATCTTAAAGTATATACATTCATACTGAAATTTGGATCTAATCTATCCAGAATTTACTCTTGTTATGTTACTAATAGGATTTATTAGATCCGAGTAATGCATCCTTCCAGCCGGACCAGGCCGAACATTTTGTCCTGAAGCAAAGAGCTACGCAGTATTACTCAACTCCTATTCATCTCAAATGTGTGGAAGAAAACTTATCCACTTAGGAAAGCTCATTACAAGATCATTTCTAGTCTACATGATACAAAGAATGTAATCAATAAATGCTACAACTACATAGTGTACAATAAATCTTAAAGACCCATATATATTTCAAAATACTGAATATCGGAATTCAAACATATAAGAGCTTTTCTATTCATCTCCAATAAAACAACAATATGAAATGAAAGTTCTATCTCATTTTATATTTATGCTCTTAATTCATGTTACCTATCTTGTTTCTAACCCTAATATTTCTAGGGTTCCTCTCTAGACCATCCTTCCACTATATACCTGGCCAGGGTATACATGAAAGAATAGGCAGAGTAGCTTGATACTAGTTGATCCAAGTACTCTGATACTGGGTCAGGATATCCAAATACTCAAATCCCATAGCTAACATCATAACATCTCCTATCTGCCACACTTATGACTCTAACTTACTAACTTAATGGTCCCTGACAACTCAGCCTAAGTTCTGATACCAAGTTGTTACACTTGATCTCACAATTACCTTTAATCATGAGATTAGGGCATAAATTGAAGATTTAACGTAATACAAAGATCACCCTTAACTTTTTCTTCTTTTTCAAACTCTTTTTTTTCTCACATTGAACCACATAAACTAACTTTACAAGGGATTCTAAACATTGATTTCTCTAATTTGATTTCAACAGTAAAATGCATGTATGAACATTCATTATGTTTCTCATACTTTTAAGCTCATAACACTTGCTGATTCGCATATATTGCTAAAAGAAGAATAATGTTATACATCATCATTTACAACTCTCTCTTATTTTTTTACAAGGACCTAGAGTAACAATGACCGATTGAACTTAACTGTACTCAGACTTAACTCTTGTGGCATATCTACTCTGATGTAATGACCTTCTTCAAGTCCATGTGATATCCCTAAAAATTGTGAGTAGAGGGGTGAGCCTACTCGCTCACTGAATGAGTACTTCAAAGAAATAGTTTAAAGCACTGATATAATTACAGATATACTTTTGAGCAACTGATATCAATTATAACGGCAATAATCTTGAAGGAGATTGATCATGGACAATCATAAATATGGCAGGATACTCTAGATATTAACAACAACAAATCAATATATGAGCATGCTTGTTAAATTTCAAAGAGAACTAATAATTCAGAAACATACAAAGAATAGTTGTTGGGAAACTGTACTCAAATCTTTCTTATCCTTTCTTACTTATAAGAAACTCTTCAAACCTATATGATCATATTTTAGCTTATGCCCTGATCATATGCAATGTACTCTACATATGAAGACTCGTAGCGAACTACGATCTCACCGTATAAGACTTAGCTTAAAACCCTTGAAGCTAAGCCTAGAACTAAATATGGGTCTGCTTGACTCGAACTTTCACGTCTGACTAAGGTGGCTAACCAGCTGGCCTTTAACTGGACCTCTCCTTCTAGGTTGAGTAGACAGGTAGAGGGTCTGAGACACTCTGTGGGCCTCATCTTGGTATGCTCTGTGGGCACCTCTGGGTTACCACCGGGATCTCCAATTCATATTGGGTAACCTATCTTCTCTTAGGAGACCTCCTCAAGGGCTTCGTCTCCCCGCACACTCTGTGGGTGCGATCCGACCCCCGTATACTGGTCACGGCCAGGGTGGATCATTTCCTCCCTACAATGCAGACATTCAGAGGAAATCTACGATGTTCAGGGCACCTATGTATATTATTTTATTATTCTTAGAAAGCTCTTTCTACATTGTACCTTTCTCTTACTTATACTTCACTCTAATATCTCTATGGTACCACGACTATTTAATTGAAGTTTATAATACAACATGTACATCATTCTAAACTTGGCAGAGCAATATATTTAAAACATTGTAATTTACTTAGAAATCAACATACTATACATGCAGACAGACTAAAATACTTAAATAAACATAATGCATCTCCATTTGGCACTTATACACTAGAATCATGCAATTAAACATCTTTGTATACTGATAAGAGCTAATTACTTGGCATACGAGTAATCATCATTTGCACCCATAAATTATTTGCACTTTCTTGGAAAACGTGGACATCGACTTAAATCCTGGGTTGTGCATCTCATACAAAGAACATGGTAATCAAAATTCTTAATTCATTGAACACCCTATCATTAGGGTTTCATTTACCTCATTCACTTATCACATGTCTCTCATAAGGATTTAGTATGTCATAAACATCGACTAAGTACAGATTGCTTTAAACAAGTCATATACAATCAACATATGTATGAAATCCTCGAATTGAGCTAAATTAGAGTTTTCCATGCCATTCATTGATATATTATGAATCAATAATAACATTGCATAAATAGAGTCTATGATGCCAAGAAAACACATTAAATGGATTTCACCATATTTATTCACAAATTTCCAACTTTCCTCGCATCTAGGGTTTCACCCTCTTTACTGAGATATCAAACAAACACTATTCACCTTAAATGAAATCCAAGATAGTATCTGACATATATGTACTATGAATTCAGATAAACAAGCATTCATAACCAAGGGAATCTAGGTAAACAAATTTCTCTATTTAATTATACAACAATTTCAGTCATAGACAAATTCCCTATATTTCAGTTTACTCTTATAACCTCTGTGAATACTTAGGGAATTCTCATTAGGATATATTTTATACATTTCTAATATGATTTTATCATTTTAAATTCATCCAAGTCGAGGAAGAATCCATTTCATATCATTTTGCAACAACTTCGATCAAACACATAATTTAGGGTTTGTAGTCGCATACTAAGCAATTAAAGATTATGGATGATTTAACCAATTTTCGTGCAATATACTTTTTAAAGGAAGCTCCCACTCACCCTAAGGTGTAAAAACACCTAAAAAACATAGCTCATTCCTTAAAATCTTGATCTCATATCAAATCCCTAGCAATTTACCCGATTCTTCTTCCTTTCAACTCATAAACCCTAAAAATGAGGGATTAAGAAGAAAGAGTGAGAAAAGGGGAAGTTTTGATACCATTTTGGATCAAATCAGAGGAGGGATGAAATCTTGACATGTGAGAGAATATTCACCATGAAAGTCTATGCATAGAAGCTAAACTTACATGATTTCATCATTCCTAGGACCACAAAACCCTAGGTTAGCATCTCCATCACTTTCTCCTCTCAAACCTTAGCTCTCCCTCTCTCTCTAGGATTTCGTTTCTCTAGATTGAATCACAAATTATGAGAGCTCCTTGTGTGTTAGGTTGACCATATAGAGCAATTGAGCTGCTTGGGTCAATTGCACATTGACCCCTCACTATACTTTCTCTTATTTCAGCTGAATTTTCTATCATAAAAATATTACTGTAATTCGTCTACTAGAAAGGACTAAACGCATCCAAAAATTATGATAATTTTACAAGTTGTTTATGATTGAGTTTTAAATCTCTAGTTAAAATTTCTGATCATTTGTAGTTACCAATAAATAACTAAAAATAAAAAACGACACTACTGAAAAGCACTCTGTCAACATTTTGGTCGAAGTATAGTTTGACCAAGAACCACATTCAAAGAACTCTCAAATATTCAAAAAATTTTCTCCAATATAAATGATTGAGGTATCCATATCATATACAAAATTCATTTAAATAAAAAATTTGTAGAAAATATGAAAAGCCATTTACCACACTGCTATCCTGATCAAATTCCATATTCATGTAATATTAAAACCCTAATTTTTACCGATTAGGGTTTACATTTCTCAAACCCTAATTCTTCAAATGAAAATCATAGTTAGAGTTTCTTCTTAGGTTTGAAACATCACAATTGATCTACTATCATTAATCAAGTCTAAACGATGTTCAATCTAATCAAGCACGTAATCATTCAGGTAAACCCTAGTTTTCCAATTAAGCAGAAATGCGGTCATTACATGAGGGATCTCATGAAGAGAGTTGTCTTAGACATGATGGCGGTGTGATCCTTTAAATTTTGGCAAGTTGGAGTCCTAACATGTATGCTCTATATTCTTCCACATTGTTAGTACCACCAAACTCAAGGTAGCTTTCCGTATTAAGATGACTAACTTCTGGGTATGGAAGAATTATTATGAATCATACTCTTTTATGATTGATATTCAGATCAAATAGTATTGTCCACACATCTAGAATTGAGGTGATACTGATGTTACTTAACCAACCATTATGATTTCTTGATGAGGAAACTCATACTCTTGTGTCATTTTGTTCTCGAAGAATGAGATCCTCTAGATCATCTCTAGGGCATTTTCCTTGATGGCCTTCATCCATAGATAAGTGATATCAAACTTAAACAATAAAACTTACCATTTTTGTTATCATCTTGTGAGGTTAGGTCATTCACAAAAGTATTAGAGTGAATCATTTACTGTAATATAATGTAGTGAATACATCATCATACATAGTTTCCTTGTGTCATACACCAAGGCTAGGAAACAATTTTGGATGGTAGTATACCATGCCTTAATGTCACTGGACTCATTGGAGAGATGGTAGATGACACACTATCCATCGGACTTTGATTGACTCACTCATTCCATTTATATTTTATATATGTATAGTTAGATGATAGAGGGTATCCTACCACTACATGTTCTATAATTGGTAGTTTGACAAGGTTGTCTATACATGTCTTTGGTGACTCTTTGCAATGTTTGCTCCACCTATAGTCATAACCATTCTCTAGTAACTTGAAAATGGGCTCATAGATGTGAGTGAGTTTTGCAGTAACTAATATACTTGACATTACGAAGTTGGACTCAAATCTAATTTTATATCTTTGATGATGGCATATCCTGAATGTCCACTTCCTTTATAGGGTAGACATTTATCCTCTTTGACTATTAATGTGATGCATCCCTATTTTAGGGCTTCATCTTGTGTAATATTGCAATTCAATCACATCTATACCTATTAGATTAGATGTTATTTCCCCTAATATGCATATTTGTATAAAATGCACTTATGGACATTATTTTCATAGTTTTCAGGCATTTGGACCACACTTGGATGGAAGAGAAAGAGAAGGAATGATTCTAGGGATTTTCTACCCTTAGAGAGGCCTAAAGTGAAGTCTAAGGATCCCTCAACCTACCCCTAGTGGCCAAAGCTCCCTGGAACCAAAGATGTCCAAGAATGAACAAAGAATCAAGTGTAAGTGCTGCAATAGAGACCACCACAAATGTGGTACATCAGAACGGTCGTGCTGGCTCATCCAAAATCAACAGAGTTTACTTCAAGAAAATGTAGAGATCACCACGGCCTTGCCACTCAAAATGGTTGCGGTAGATTGACGCATAACAGTCGTGCCACCTTGCATGTCCATGTGGCAACTGATGCATAATGGTCATGGAGCCAAGAAAAGGTACAATAATTCAAGCCACCACGACCGTGGTGACCACGACGGCTGTGCTACCCTTGCCCCACCACGGTCGTGGTACTCCATGCAAAAATTTCACCAAGTTACTGTGATTTTTCCCCATTTCTCACCTTGTTCATTCCATTCCACCATGACCATTCTCACCCCTTCCCACCAAGACCGTGGTAACCACCATGGTGGTTCTACCCAAAAAAACCTAGATACTTTCTTACTAAATTTCCCACATTACCCCTACTTGACCTATTGCTTCCTCCACACCTATATATACCTAGGTTGTGACTGGGGCATGAGAATAGTTCCCCATTGTTGCAGTCCACCCATTCCACTCCATTTTCACCTCCATTCCACTAGATTTTACCATTTCCACCACCAAAACCCTACTTTCCTAGTATTTCCACCCTATTCCACCATCTTCCCATGCCCTTTCACCTTGGAAGAAGTACGAGGACATCTTACAATAGCTGAATAGGAGGATTACTCCATCTACACTGAGATCCATGGCTTCTTCTACCTCTTTCCCCTTTCTTTTTGTATTTTGCATTTCCATGAGTAGCTAGGCCCCTTAGGTGGATTGGTTGAGCTCAAACTGTTATTTTGATACCATGTTGGGGGAAAATGATATATAAACATTCTAATTTTTTTTGATAATGGTTATTTTCTATTTCTATCTCACTCTTCATGAATTGCTTGTTGGTTTATTCTTTAAATCATCTAGGAATTTAGGTAAATTACTTATATGTGTGAATTTTGAGATTTTCTCGTAGGTCATATATATATATATATATATATATATATATATGATGTATCCCAAGCTAGCTACCCATCTTCCTACATGCTAATCAATTCTCATAACCCTAGTCGAGAGATCCAAGTATCTCATTTAGATGAATTTTGTGTGATAACATGGAGCTTTTTGTCAAGGCTACAATATGGGTGATGGGAGACCTAAAACCTCACTTACACTCCCATTACTAATCTCAGCCCCTAATCATCCTAAGATCATCTAATCTAGAAATCTAGGCTTGTTTAGAATCTAATTGAATTAAACCTAAACCCTAATCCATTTGAGCCTCGCAAGGGTAGTAGGGGGTATTAGGGACTAGTTCCCTGATACACAACCTAGCATGTCCATGGCTAGTTAGTAGTTTAGGATAATTCATTAGACTCTAGCATGTTGTTTGGTTTGATAATGTAAATGAAATCATTATGTTCAAATGTCATCCCCCAACCTATTTGATAAGTGTCTCTCTCGAACAGCCCACACAACCCTTTATTGCATTAAAACCCTTATTTCCTTTGTGCTCAACTAGTGTTATCTTAGTTAGCTCTTTACTTTCTTTGTTAGTTTCTTGCGTTGTTCCTGCTTTGTTCTTACTAGATAGGTCTTAAATTGCTCTTGTGCTTAGTTTGCTAGCTTAGTGTAGTGTAGACCTTTCCTTGATTGCTTTAGTGTAGATTATTCTTATGTCGCTCAATAGAATTAACTATCTAGTGTGAACTTAGGTTTTGATCTTGCTTCTGTTCCTTTAATTGTTTTTTGGTTCACAATTAGCAAAATCACCAAAATCATTATCAAACCCTTCAACCTTAGACTTCGCAGTAGGAACCTAGCCCAAAAACTAAGCTAGCTCTAGTGATCCATTTTCTTCCTATGGATCAACCCTATACTTGCCTCCCTCCTATACTATGACATGACCTCATGCACTTGTGGGTGTAGTGTTTTAGTTTATGTGAGTGTGTCTATGAAGGTCTTTATGAATTTTACAAGTTATCCCACTATGTGTCCCGATCTCATGGGGTGCATCTAGTCACATCCCAATAGATTAGTGTGTGCAATACTTGTGGGACACACCAAGCTTTCTGGTGCCGTTGTCGGGGAGAAAGGTGTTCGACCTAGCTAATTAGTTTTGATTTGATATTTTCCTATTGCCCTCATCATTGCTATCATTTATTCTTTGTTCTTTACATTCTTTATTCATCTTGGTTTACTAAGTTGCCCTCTTTTGTTTGGTTGTGCTTTGTGCATGTGACAAGCCACTTGGGGAAGACAAGATGGAAGGCCAAAATGCACCTCACAAGCCAGTTCAAGATTACTTCATGCCTAGCAACTATACATCACCAATTGCTAGCAGAGTTGATCACATGGCAGGGAAGAAATTCTCCATCCCTCCAGGTCTTTTTGGGCTCCTTCCCGCCTTCTATGGCTTGGGGAGTTAGAATCCCTAAAAGCACTTGGAATCATTTCATGAAGTATACTCCACCTTCAGGACGTCGACGGCTAGTGATTACACAATCTGGTTGACCTTGTTCTCTTTATCCCTCAAAGACAAAGACAAAGAATGGTATGATTCAAGAAGAGACATTATGAGTTGGGAAGAGATGAAGAATGCTTTCTTGAGGCAATTCTACTCTATAGTAAGGTTTACACAAATGCAGAGTATCATAATGAGTTTCAGTCAAATGGGCAATGAACAACTTCATGATGCTTGTGCAAGATTTAAGAAGATGTTGAGAGATTGCTCAAACCATGAGATTCCTTTGTGGCAACTAATTCAATCATTCTACTTCAGTCTATCTCAAAATGATCAAGATAAAATAGATTCTTCTTGTAGAGGAGTTTTCATGGCTAGGTTAGCTGAGGAGATATGGCCATTGTACTAGTAGCTGGTAGAAGGTTCAAGAATTCTAGCTTCTACCATGATGAATGAAAGTGGCCATGCCTTTGGTGTGACATATCCGACTCATAATGACTCAAGCTCTCAAGTGATGAAGATTCATGGTGACATGGTGATCTTCATGATGAACCAAGTGACAAATGTTCCTTACCACTCAGTCAATTCTATTGAGTTCTACGGTGAAGAAGAAGACACCTCACTCTTATAGCTACCATGAACAACAAAGTCCAAGATATAAATCAAGTTTTTAGGAAGAGGCTCTCTCTAGGTTGAAGATCTTTGATGACATATAAATGAATGTGATAAGGCTTGAGGAGATGATAGATCAACTTTCTTCCATACTTGTTTCTGAAGAAGAAGAAATTGTCTTCAAGGCCCATAATGAGTTTCAATGAAACATGTGGACCTATGCATTCCACTAAAGTTCTCTATAGTCCACATCCCTTGCAAGTAAAACTCGTATACCACATGCAAGGAAACCCCAAGCCTTACACTCCTCCTCCCCCTTCATGACCACAACTTTCTCAACAATTCACCTTCCAATCTCAATTTCCTCCTACACCTCAATTTGAATACCAAGTACCACCTCCACCTCCTCCACGGCCACAACATGCTCCCCCTCTCCACTATGAGAAAGGTTATGTTGTGATAGTTCTAAGGAGTATAAAATCTCTTGAGAAGGCCGCAAGTCAAATAAAGGTTGATAAAGGAAAGCAAAGACAACCAAGTGGTTATAGTGTGATTGAGATTGCCGAAGATGATTTTGTGATGCCTCCTATTGAGTTTGGGATACCGTGTGATCCACCTCACACTCCATTTGTAGGTCCTACCATCCCTAGTGTTCCACTTCATTATATGTCATAAGAGAATCATGTTGATGCAAGTAAGACCAAAGCTACTGGGCCACCATTCATTGAATCTTTAGATGAGCCACCAAAAGTAAGGAGAGAAAAGCACAATGTTGAAATTCTTGAGGTGTTCCGCCAAGTGAATCTCAACATTCCATTGTTGGAATCTATGAAACCAATCCCATTAGATTCCATGTTTTTTAGAACTTATGCACTGTGAAGAGAAGGTCAACGGGGAGAATAACAGAGAGAGCCAAGTTGACCGAACAAGTGAGATCAATCCTTCAACACTCATTTCTTGTGAAGATGAAAGACCCAGGGTCCCCACTCATACCTAGCTATATTGGGGGACAATACATAGACAAATCCCTACTTGATTTTGGATCTAGTGTGAATTTGATGCCATATAGTGTCTATGTTGAGTTGGGGTTAGGTAAGATGAAATTGGCTCATTGCAATATGCAATTGTTGGACCGTTCCATCAAAGTGCCTAGAGGCAGAGTGGATGATGTTTTGGTGATGATTGACAAGGAAAGGGAAGTAGTGTTCTCGGGTGATTTCATTGTTCTTGACATGGAACCGGATGATAGGAAGATCTCATTGAATCATTAGTTGAGCCACCAAAAGTAAGGAGGAGAGAAAAGCACAATGTTGAAATTCTTGAGGTGTTCTGCCAAGTGAAGCTCGACATTCCATTGTTGGATTCTATCAAACCAATCCCATTAGATTCCAAGTTTTTTAGAACTTATGCACTGTGAAGAGAAGGTCAACGGGGAGAATACCAGAGAGAGTCAAGTTGACCGAACAAGTGAGATCAATCCTTCAACACTCATTTCTTGTGAAGATGAAAGACCCAAGATCCCCACTCATACCTAGCTATATTGGGGGACAATACATAGACAAATCCCTACTTGGTTTGGGATCTAGTGTGAATTTGATGCCATATAGTGTCTATGTTGAGTTGGGCTTAGGTAAGATGAAACTGGCTCATTGCAATATACAATTGTTGGACCATTCCATCAAAGTGCCTAGAGGCAGAGTGGATGATGTTTTGGTGATGATTGAAAAGGAAAGGTAAGTAGTGTTCTCGGGTGATTTCATTGTTCTTGACATGGAACCAGACGATAGGAAGATCTCCATCATCTTGGGAAAATTATTCTTATCTATAGTTGATGTTGAGATAGATGTTTGTAGTGGCATAATGATAGTATCTTTCATGGACATGAAGATAAAGATCAACATATACAAGTCCTCAAACCGTTGAGTTTGATATGAAGATATTGGACATGGTCACTTAAATAGTCTGATTAGTCATTTGAGAGGAGGAGATCTGGATGAATGATTTGATTATAGATTTGGTGATCAAAGGGATGAGGAGCATAGGTTGAGTGCTAATGAGAGATGCATTCAATGGAAGAATGGGAACATGAGAACTACAAATGTATGAATGATACAAGAATCTCCAAGAAGCCCAACTGAAGGCATGAAACTCAATGTTTGTGGGAGGCAACCCACAAAGGTTTGGAATTTTTCACCCAACCTTCCATTTTTGATACTTTTGGTTATTTTTTCACTTTTCCAAGAAACAATCACACACACATTTGTTTTTATTATATTTTGTTTAGTTTTAATATGTACAGGTGAAAGCAGGTTCAAATGAGAAAAGTTATATGAAATTTACATGAAGAACTCATGAAAAATCACTTTTGATCAAAGATTTGGTGATTTCATGAAGTTCATGTTGAAATGACCTGGTATTGTACTGATCATGACTGTGGTACCATGGAATGGCTATGGTGATATACTCAAATCAATAGGAGAATCAAGGAAATTCAAGGAAAACAATTGCAAACTAGAACGAGCGTGCTAGGCAGCACAACCATGTGAGTAGCCAGACACCACAGTCGTGTGGCCCAACACGATCGTGTAGCCAGCCAGCCAACATGGTTGTGTTACCAAGCATGATTGTTCTAACACATGTAGGAACACCATCAGTTCCCCCACAATGATCATCTACCCTATCACTCCTAGACTTAAGTGTCATGTTGAGGACAACATGATTCAAAAGTTTGAGGTGGCATGGAGGTATGCCCTCTTTCTCATTTCACTCATTTAGCATTTCACCTACCATTTTGTTTTGTTTTCTTGCTCCTTCAATCTAGATTAGCTTTACCTATCATCTACCTACTCTGCATACTTGCATGTCATGTAGTTAACATCCTATGAACTTTTGCATAATTTTTGAAAACTTTTGCTCTTTTGCCATGCATTGCATATCATGTTGATTTTTGTAATTTTTGCATGTTTCAATTATGATTTGCTTATTTCCTGCTTTAATTTTCCCATAATGAAGGCTTAGATGTGATTGAAGGAAACTTGACACTGTTTTGGCCATTTTTTTCAAATTTAGAAATTCTTGCCTAAAAGTTTGTTTTGACCCATTCTCTACATATTTGATTGAAAATGATGACCTTGTACAAATGCAAGTGAATTATCATGGTCTATTGCTCAATGGCCTCAATTTTAACTTTTACATGGGCACCACCTCTCTTATGGTTGTGAACTGTTTGGTTGAATTGTGACTGAAGTAAGTCATAAATGCTTAGAGTTTTGTAGAATCTCATGATAGAAATGTGGTTTTAATATTGCTCGTTCATGTAGTGTGTCATTGCTTGATGAAATTGTTGGAGTAACTTTCATGCATTAAATCTCATGTTGATATCCACAATAGTAACCCCTCTTTGACTCACTTTTCATCAACCATCTTATTACCTCTCTGCCTCATGAAAGGATGCCAAAGTGCACATATTCAGCCGTGGACACCTCCAAACGTTTGAGGTGGCCACATTTATATCTTCCTGCTTCACTCTCACCACCATATACCCTACCTATGCAAAGGGAAAATAAAAAGAAAAAAATGTAAAAAGAAAATAGCAAACGCTCCTATTTAAGAGCACCTAAATAAAGAAAATATGAATGTGTAAAAGCACTTCAACCCTTTCTTCCTTTTTTCATACCAATGGAGCTAGAAAATTAGTGATTTCATGGTATCAAATGTCAAAAATGACCGATTTTTGTGTTTTACATTCATGCATTCCATCTCATATGTCCATCCACTCGCAATGATAGTTTACCCAGAGCGATATGACAACCATATGCATTAATTGTGCTTTCAATGCTCTATATTTGAAGTTTGCAGGCTCACTGCTATAATCATGATTGATTCATGAAAGATGAGAGGAGAGAGGTGGAATGGATGTAATTAATCATCCTTGAGCCCATTTAGTCAATATTCACCTATTGCATTGCATTTTTCATTTCTTGATTGTGAAAAAAATTACATAGAGATTGAGTCAGAGCATACTTGAGGAAAAGTATGTTTTAAGTTTGGGGTGGTGATGCAGCCCAATTTTAGCAATTCATCTGGTGTCATACTGCATTTCAATCACATCTATACCTATTAGATTACATGTTATTTTCCCTAATATGCATATTTGTGTAAGATGCACTTATGGACATCATTTGCATGTTTTTCAAGAATTTTGACCACACATGGATGGAAGAGAAAGAGAAGAAATGATCCTAGGGTTTCTCTACCATTGGAGAGGCCTAAAGTGAAGTTTGAGGCTTCCTCAACCTACCCCTAGTGGACAAAGCTACATTGAAGCAAAGATGTCCAAGAATGAACAAAGAATCAAATCAAAGTGTTGCAACAGAGACCACCACGACCTTGGTACATCAGAATGGTTGTGCTGGCTCATCCAAAATCAACAAAGTTTACTTCAAGAAACTATAGAGAACACCATAGTCGTACCACTCAGATTGGCCACAGTAGATGGACGTAGAATGACCATGCCACCCTGTATGTCCATGTGAGAGATGATGCAGATGGACCTTGGAGCCAAGAACAGGCTAAGCAATTCTAACCACCACGACCGTGGTGACTACCTCAGCCGTGCTACCCTTGCCCCACCACGGTCGTGGTGACCACCACGGTCATGCTATGCCATGCAAGAATTTGACCAAGTTATTTTCATTTTTCCCCAATTCTCACCACTATCATTCCACTACGCCATGACCATTCTCACCCCTTCCCACCACGGCCGTGGTGACCACCATGGCCATGCTACCCAAAAAAACGTAGCTACTTTTGAATTGCATTTCCCACTTTACCCCTACTTGACAGATTGCTTCCTCGACACCTATATATGCCTAGGTGGCAGATGGGGCATGAGGTTAGCTACCTTCTACCACCTCCTAGCTCCCGTTGTTGCATTCCACCCATTCCACTCCATTTCCACCTCCATTCCACTCCATTTCACAATTTCCAACACCAAAACCCTTGTTTCCTAGTGTTTTGACCCTATTCCATCATCATCCCATGCCCTTACACCTTGGAAGGAAGAGGACATCTTGCAACAATGAAACAGGAGAATTACTCCATCTACATTGAGCTCTAAGCCTTCTTCTACATCTTTCCCCTTTATTTTTGCATTTTGCATTGCCATGAGTAACTAGGCCCCTTAGGTGGGTTGTTTGGGGCTTAAAATGTTACTTTGATACCATGTTGGGGGAAAATGATATGTAAACATTGTAATTTCGTCTACTAATGATTGTGTTCCATTTCTTTGTAACTCTTCATGAATTTCTTATTGTTTGCGCTTGAAATCATCTAGGAATTTATGGAAATTGCTTGTATGTGTGAATTTTAGGATTTGCTCCTAGGTCAAATTCATGGACCCCTAGCAAGCTACGCATCTTCCTTCATGATAATCAATTATTCTAACCCTAGTTGAGAGATCCCAGTAGCTAGTTTAAATGAATTTCGTGTGCTTAGCATGGAGCTTTCTTAAGGCTAGAATGTGGGTGATGGGAGACCTAAAACATCACTTCCACTCCCACTACTAACCTCATCCCCTAATTATCCTAAGATCATCTAACCTTTAAACCTAGACTTTCTTATACTCTAATTGAATTACACCTAAACCCTAACCCAATTGACCCTTGCAAATGTAGTAGGGGGTGTTAGGGACTAGTTCCCCTATACACAATCTAGCATGTCCATGGCCAGTTAGTAGTTTAGGATAATTCATTAGACTCTAGCTTATTGTTAGGTTTGATAATCTAAATGAAATCATTATGTTCACATGTCATCCCCCAAACTAATTGATAAGTGCATCCCCCAAATAGCTCATAAACCCCTTTATTGCATTAGAACCCTTATTGTCTTCTTGCTTAGATGGTGTTACCTTAGTTAGCTCTTTACTTGTTTCGTTATTTTCTTGTCTTGTTCTTGTAGTGTTCTTGATATATAGGTAATTAATTTCTCTTGTGCTTAGTTTGCTAGTTTAGTGTAGTGTAGACCTTTCCTTGCTTTCCTTAGTGTAGATTTTTCTTTTCTTGCTCAGTACAATTAACTGTCTAAGGTTAACTTTGGTTTTGATCTTGCTTGTCTTCCTTTGATTGCTTTCTTGGTCATCATTAGTGTAATAAAAAAAATCACCATCAAACCCTTAAACCCTAGACTCCATAGTAGGAACCTAGACCAAAAACTAACCTAGCTCTAGTACCCCCTTTTCTCCCTGTGGATGAACCCTATACATTTTGCCCTCCTATACTACGACATGACCTCATGCGCCTGTGGGTGTAGTGTTTTAGTTTATGCAAGTGTGTCCATGTAGGTCTTTAAAAATTTTGAAAGTTATCTCATCATGTGTCCCAATCTTGTGGGGCACATCTAGTCACATCCCAATAAATTAGTGTGTGCACCACTGGCATGACACACCATAGTGTACTCAAGGAAGTATCCACACTAAACCAATAATGTACATGTTGTTGGATTGAGACAAGGTGACAATAAGATTATTATTGAAATAGCTTTTATTTGAGAGATATGTGTTTCTCAAGTTTCATATATTTTACAATCATATTATCCTTGTAGACATGCACCTCTTTAGAAATCATGTTGTCGATGAGGACAAATGTCACTGCAATTTTTTAAGGTTAAAGGCATGATTGAAAGTATAGTATTCCCCATTTGATGTCCTTGCCTTCTTTATTTATCTTTATTTGATCATATCTCAAAATGCTATCCATGAAGCTTAGTTGTACATGGCTAGTCATGTTTTCAGCAAATATGCCTATGTGAGACAACATGATGTTCCATTTTGGGGACACCTTGTTGAGGTCTCATAGTTCATGCACATACATAATTTTCCATGTTTCTTAGGTACATGTGCAATGTTGAAGATCCATGTTGAGTAGATTACACTTCTTTTAAACATATTCTGTAATCATGAGGCTCTATAATGGTTGCAGTGGTCTATCTTTTTCCTTTACTAGGTGGTTGTTTGGGAGTTTTAGTACTTTGATGAAGCATCATTTGATCATCTAGTCATGGCATGTCTAAGTATGACAAAATAATACATTACTATAGATTCAATGGAGCTTTTGAGATTATCTTTACTTACTTGAGGTAGATACATGCCAATTTTGACTTTACGTGGATTTAGGTCCTGAGAAACGGTTGATCATCTCTATGAAAAGGATGGTTCTGATTCAACATATATACCAGGATGGGAACATCTTTGAAGCTAGTGTCATATTCATTGTCCATATGTGTTTTTTCATAAGGAAAATATCAATATTTGTCTTGCATGAGCATCTTTTTTTTATTTGTGATTTTTTTGATATTTTTGATGGAAGATTAGGATATTGTAGATCATGACAAAATATCCACAGTGATACGGAAGATGATAGCATTGTGGAGGATGAAAAATATCCATTCTGGGATTTGCACAACCTCAATGTGATGTCCATCTAACATGGTTTTCATTGGAATAAGGTAGTGGTTTTGTGCTTAGAAAAGATGGATCCTCCATATGTAGTTTGGATACATTGTACAAGACAAATTGGTCATTGTGGATTTTATGTGGTTCCTTCTTCAAAGAGGTAGTTGATCTCACATTCTTCAAACATTTCCTAACCATCAACTTAGTAATCATAAGGAACTGCATAGTCTTCTTTGATGCACTGATCACTCCACTCATTGGAGATTGTCACACACGATGAGTCAAGAATTGATGCAAGTGATGAAAGTTTGCTAGATCAAATGATCTATCCATATATTTGAAATTTGGATTGGTAACCTCATTCTCATAGTCAATTTCATAGTTTATGATATGACTTTTAGTTGGGTCTCTATAGTTAATCTCCAAGTGTTGGTCGCTCCACCTATTTGGGTGTTCTAGACATTATGAATAAATTGTGAGATAAAATGTAAATCCTAAAAAGTAGGATGAATTAAAAGATGTAATTTTTTCTCTTGAGAGTTCGGGGATCTATGAATGACATTCTCCCTGTCATTGAAAATAATGTCATGTGATGGGATGATCATTTTGCAATATATAGCTTTTTTTGGGGTGATATAGATGCCACATGGGATCTCAGTGATGTGGGTAATTTCCTTAAAGCAAGCTACAATGCTAGGGTACTTGTCTTGTTTTTCATTTTCAATTTTCCTAATTAGGTATAATATCATTAATAGGATTTTTTGCTTTGATAGTGTCTCAACAATCATCAATTTTGGCTTTGGTTCAGGTAAAGTAGGGTTAGGGACTCTTGTGCTCAGGTACTAGATCCCACATGTACAACACCCAGAGTTGAACATCTTCATGGATGCAAATAGGTATATGGTTGCATGCTCTGAGAGCCATCATGTGATGATTGTATAGGGATACGTTGTATATGATATGATTTTAACCAAGTAAATTCCAATTATAATGTCTCTTTCAGTATAGAGATAATGAATCCATGTAATATTTTTCTAAGAATGTTTTCATTTGATGATGTATGGTTTGGGTTGAGGACCAGAAAATGAGATCATATGTATACTTAAGCATAATCATACTTATTATGCCTCTAGTAAATTATTATTATGCATATTATAGGACAACAATAATACATAAGACTAGTGTGTATGTTGAGTCATAAGTATGTCTATTTATCTATTATATTAGATATCAATTGAGATTAAGGTCTTTGTTGGAGGACAAGTTGAGTTGGATAAACTCACTTTGACAATGACACATGGAAGACATTTCAATGGCAAGTCAAAATCATATCTCAATGTGAGAGTGGTGACAATATTATCCTTAGACCTAAGGTCACCATAGTAATAACATGTTGTTTTGTGTACTTGAACACTATCCAAGCTTAACTCTAATGAAATCTTCCATACAAGTGGTTATTCAATGCACTACAACACTTGTAGATTGTTGTGACTGTTGTATATTGTATGTTTTTGCATCCAATGGAATGTTATTTTTTGTAACATGCTGATAATTGATACTAGATTATAATTGATGGATTGTGAAAAAATTTCTCCCTTGAAAATCTCTATTGAAAAATCTTCATTAGTATTTGTACCTTTTTGAATTAAGTTGGACATGGACCACCAATATGCAAATATTCTTAATCATGATCATATTATTATATTTGGGACACCAAATTGAATACCTGAACTTATTTATGGATTTTTTAGCAGTGAAATCACACAAAATTTATTTTTGGGTTGATTACTATGAATATTTTAAGTTATTGTGTGGATGAATAAACATAGCATCTTGGGGTTGATAAAATTTTGGTATATTATTTTTAAAATTTAAAATACATGAACAAAAGCCCCTAGTAAAAAATTGGGTCATTTGGGATTTTAATGCATATTAAAATTTATGAAATAATTAAATTAATTGACTAGTCATAAGGGTATTCAATCAAAGAAAAAAAGAGAGAACCACAACACCACATGACCTAGGAAACCAGATGTCACCTTAACCATGACTAACAGTCATTATAGGAGGACAAAGAGAAACTCCATCTTCTCTTCCACTCCTCTTCTTGAAGTTTCCCAACCTTGAAACCCTCTTCCAGTTACTCTGAGGCCTAATTGCAGCCGCCACTAATAAGCTCTCATTACTGACTAGAAACGATGATGGTCATTTATTTCTCTCATGTGTTCCACCTCACAACCCAAGAACTAGACCCCTATTGTAACATCCCTGACCTGGGTTATTCTTTAACACTAGGTGTTTTGATTAATAAAGATAAGTATATGATTAATCTTATCTTGTGAATAGAAATTAGGTCTCAAGAGGAACTTATACTTCAATTTTAGTCCTTTTTTAATAATGTTGAAGTAATGTTTTACTTGAAAGTGCAAATTACCCAAGTTGAGGGGTTAAATTGCAAATTGTGCACGATAACATGTTCCTCATGTGTTGATGCATCATGATAATGAAGATGATGTAGAGGTATGGCTTGTGGTAGCCTAAGTACTAAGAAAGAGTTGATAAAGAAAGGTTTGTGCATTCAAACCTAGTGTTGGTGTAATGTGCAATTTACCCAAAACCTAGGGTTCAATATGCAAATTACCACTTCAATAAGGTCCCTAATTTTTCTTGGCATCATGTAGAGAAAAGAAAATGAGAGGGGCGCCTCATTTGAATTAAGTTGGAGGAGAGAGAATCTTGATATTAAAATAATCAAGATTTAAGCCTAAGTGAAACCATAATTCAATTTAGTACAAAAATAAATATATTAATTGAAGTGCCCCACAACTAAAATTATGTTGGTTGAAAATAAACACGTGTGGACGTCCTTGTGCCTTGCAAAGGCAATGGAAATATCTTAAGGAGGTGAAAAATCCACTCACCTTATTATAAGAAAAAGAATTTCCACTCAAATATGGATATTACTATTATAAGGGTGAAGGTGCTTAATTTCTTTTCCCTTAATTCATGGATAATGGAAGGGAGCTCGGTGGGGATAGAGTTTCCTTTTCATGTAAGAAACTAAGGGGGAAGTGGTGGCAACAATTTTGGAATTAAAATATTTTTATAAAATATTTTCTCTCTCATGGAATTTCTTATAAAAGTACCCTTTACAAGCCCAAACAAAGGCTTTTTCGGAAACCACCTCTTCTCTTTGCTTGGAAAATGACCAAGGAGCTTGGGAGGATCAGGAGGACGACCCCCAACCTGTTGGTAAGCTTCTTGACCTCCTATCACCTTGAATCCATGGCGAAAATCGAAAATCAATGCATGAATTCTTCTTATCTTGATTCCCTCTTCAATCCTAACCATTCCTTTTCACTCAAAACTTGAGGACGAGCCTTGGAATGGTGAAAGGAGTTGCATCCACCATTATTGACGTGAGCTTGAAGCTTTGGAGCTCAGTTGGAGGTGGGTTTTATAACTTGAACCCTTAAAATTATTATTGCATTCAATTCCTTATCCATTGTTGATGCTTTCTTCATTTCCGAAATTTAATTTGGTTGATTGATGCAATCACCATGGAAATCACAGCAGGTTTCGTGGGTTTAGAGTTTGATGATGATGAAATCATCATAAGCATACACCTCTCGAAATATCCAAGGCAAACGGTTTCAACTTGTTGGTCTAAACAGTTTCAAAACCGTTTGGTGATTTGAGTCCCAAACCGCACGAGGGTGTTGACCGTTTGGATTGGTTGACCATTTGAGGTATGAACCCTAGTATGTGTTGGATGATGATCTGATGGCTCCAATTGATTAGTTCAACATATGGACAATCTTTCAAATAGAAACCCTAATCGACTAAGTGTTGATTTTGTAATTGATTAAGCTGATGTTTTGGGTTGATTGACCCGAACGGTTTCAAAACCATTTGGGAATCACCGAAACAGTCTCAAGACCGTTTGGAGGTCAACCAAGACCATTTGGAGGCCAAGGTTGAGTATGGTTAAGTATTTGAAGATCCAAAGATACCAAATTGAAATGCAATCAATTGCTGATTTGATAATCAATCCAATGATCCAAACCCTAATTGGATGTCATGGATTTTGATGATGAGATGGGAAAATGGTCTCAAAAGCATTTGGATATCATCCAAACAACGTCATGACTGTTTGGGGGTCATTCAAGACAGTTTGGGGTCAGGTCATATCATGTAATGATGATGGTTCACTGATTTCAATTGAATTGGTTCCACAATGTTAACCATTGATGGATCCTCGGTTTCAAAACCCTAAGTGATGGTTTCTTGATTATCAACCCTAGTTCAATTGGTTTCAACACCCTAATTGGAGGTCCAATTGAAGGGTGATTTCATGGTTCAATTGAAGAATACATCAATGGTCCAATTGATAGAAGGTTCATTGATTGAAACTCTAAATTGACTAAGTGATGGAAGACCTTTTTGGTTCATTCGGTTTTGAGAGGTTTGAACCAAACACTATTACGAACGTTTTAGTCCAAACGGTCTCAAGACTGTTTGAGACCAAACGGTCTCAAACCGTTTGGAGACTCAAGCTCATTCAGTTTCAAACACCTACTTTGTCAAACGGGTTCAAGTACTAACTTTGCTAAACGGTTTCAAACCGTTTGAACTTACTTGGTCAAGACCGTTTGAGGCCTAAGTGACCAAGACCGTTTGAGGTCTAAGTGATCAAGAACTTTTGAGGTTCAAATTGGTTAAACCATTTGGACACCTATTATGATCAAAGGTCAATTAGTCACTTGGTTATTATCGATGTAGATCAATGGTGATTATGAAGGTTAACCCTAACTGTTTGTACATAATTGAAGGGTTCAACTAGATCAATCTTGGAATAGTTAACATCCTTAAGAGGATGAGAGAGAGAGAAAGAATGAGAGAGATGATTGCTTACATCATAAGCTCTAATTCTCTCATTATGAATAAATATTGTAATCAAGATTTGATCCATAATAATGAGATCATGAAATCCTCATTGAAAATATTGATGTACCTTGACCCAAATTTAGGGCAAGGCTATGTGAAACCCTAATTTAGGGAAAAGCTCAGTGAAACCATAATCTAGGGTGATGATGTAACCCTAACTGAGTGTAACAATGTGAGAAACCCTAATTTAATGGGAATTGTACATCTTAAACCTAATTGGGGTATTGAAGTATGAGAAACCCTACTTGGATGTGAATGGTAAACCTTAATCCCTAAAAGGGGGTAAAGGTGCATCAAACCCTAATAAAGGGTAGTGCCACTAATGCTATGTGAAGCCCTATCACTGGGAGATGTTTTGTGAAATCCTAATTTCATATAATACTAGGTGAGACCATGATATCGAAGGATGTTATATGAAACTCTAATGAAGAGCAATACTATGTGAAATCCATATATATTGGAAATGCTATGTGAACCTCAAACTATAAATATGGAGAATCCTATTCCTAATAAGGAACAGTGATTAATATATTGACAAATGTAACACCTAGAGAGGTTGATAATGAATATTCTGACATTAATAGTTCCTGACTCAAGGATGAGTCCATTTCATTGGCAATAGTTGTATATTCTTAGTGAGTGACTCATGACCAATACATTACATGATGAATGAGATGAACTGGTACATAAAGTATTAGGATGGGAAATACCCTAATACAAGCTAAGTGGATGAACTCAAGTAAGATGAAGGTGTTGAGGGAAGTGATACATCAAAATATGATAGATATTACATCCAACACCCAAATACTAGTATACATTGATGTGTTATAAGTCCAATATAATTGGATGAGTGACACATAAGATGTGTCATGTCAATTATTATATTGAGATGTAATGTTCTTTAATAATTGTAGGCTAACATGCCTTATGAAAAGGTTAATCCAAACCAATAAACTATGATACAATCATATTTTGGTAAAGATGGGAGAGAAACTCATACTTTGTGACTGATACTTCATTTAATGATGAATGATGAGAATAAATAAGTATAATTGAATACTTATGTTATCCATATTGATTTCCTAGCTGTGTGAAGCAATGAAATAGGACTTGATCATTAACAATATGATCTTGAGAACCTATATGATTATTCATATGAAACCCTAATACAGGGTAATGCTATGTGAAACCCTAATATAGGGTAATGCTATGTGAAACCGTAATACAGGGTAATGCTATGTGAAACCCTAATATAGGGTAATGCTATGTGAAACCCTAATATAGAGAATAACTACTACAGAAATGCCTTTTAGCATCGGTTGTTTAACCCCCTTTGGTGTCGGTTTTCAAGCGTCACCTATGTGGGCGCCGCTAAAGGTCGAACACATCGGCGTCAGTTTTTTAACCGACACCTATTTAACATACAAGCGTCGATTGTTTATAGAAAACCGATGCCAAAAGGGTTCGCACCACAGAAAATGGCATCATCTAGGACACATTTTGCGTTGGTTATCTACTAAAAGACCGACGCCTATATGGAATATAGCGTCGGTGTTTAATTGGTAACCGACGCAGAAAGTGTCCTAGATGACGCTATTTTCTATGGTGTGACACATTTGGCATCAGTGATCAACTAAACAACCAACGCTATATGTATTATAGGCGTCGGTTTTACACTAACAGTCGACGCCAATTCCAGTACGGCTATGGCCACATGAGGCGTCAGTTTTGTTCAAAAAATCGACACTGTAGGTCTTTGCTGACGGTTTTCTGTAAATAACCGATGCCTATATCTATTTTTTTTTCATATCAGTTTGCAGGCCTGATGTGGTTGGTCAGTAGGATGAGAACTTGCAGTTTAGTTTTTTGAACTTTAGGTTTACGACATCCATTGATATCAGCCTACAAACAGGCCACAAACCTGCAAAATTAACAAAAAAAATTTCACACAAGTAGATACATTCAGACATCAATTCAATTCTCACATTCACACATATAGAAACATTCAAATACATGTATTAACATTCAGAAATATTCATTTACAAAGTATCATTCAGTATCACTATCAACATCCCAATTATATCTTACAATTTCCACTGCTTGTATGGCTTTTGCCCATTCTTCTCTTATTTCATTTAATGCTTCCATCGTATATGGAGCATGCATATTTTTTAAGCGTTTACCTATAGTGTGGTTAGTTTTAAACACCTGCAAAGAGAATAATGTATATATATAAGTAATAATATAAAAATAAGATTGATATATTTCATACTAACTAATGAGACTATATATAATACCTCATGTATGGTATCGATGTCCAATGCGGCATGTCGGATAATCATCTGCATAAATCGCATCACATAGTATGCGCATGCCCAACTGTTGTCTTGTGTAGCGCACTATAAATTGAAACATACAAAATAATACAACTAAGCACAATTCACATCAATAATATATACATTGGAGTCGGGAACTTACTTGTACGTTCTGCCAATTTATTGGCTGGTTCTTTTTCCTTGGGACCGTTCCTCCAGCCTTTTTGAATGCATCTAAACCCCTACATGTTAATATAACACAGTAAATTGCATAAGTAAATAGTAATGTAATAACAGATGTTAACAGATACAAAAATGAAATATTTCTCACCAGAATAATGGCATTCTCATTACGTGTCCAATTTTAGTGTTTAATGTACTTCCCGTGGGATCTAGATAATAAACAGTGAACGTCCCGGGGACAATAACTAGTAACTCCCAATGTCTACCGCTAGAGGTAAAAAGTTAACAATTAATAACTCAAAATGCACAATAAAAATGGAATTTTCTTAAGTCCTAATTATAAATAAAGTAAACTTACTTGACATTGAATGGAGCTATTATTATCGTCTTCTTTTGCTAACCAAAAATTGTAAAAGAATCTATACAGTATTGTTGAACACTATCAGGGTCTTTAGCTACCATACTAATCAATGATGGAATCAAAAATCCCACATGATCAAATGCAAATTGTTTGCATTGATCTTAGACTAAGTAGCTGAAAAACATGTATTACGTATGCATTAATATATAAGAAACTAGATCACCAGATCTTACACAAGGTATATGGATGTATAAACAAGATCTCACCTTATCCATGTCTCTATCATTGATGTATTCAGCCAAGCATACATAAACAGCTCAATAATATCTTGTATAAATAAAGAGCTATCGTATGATTGACCTGCATAATCTGCATCTAAAGAAACAAATATAGGGCAATGTATATTATGTGCCCGTAGCCAACATGCCATTCCCCTACAAGCAGGACCTAACGGGTATGTTAGGTCAGTTGGAACCCAACTTGGTAATGCGGGAAGTGGAGGTGGAGGCCTAGGTGCTCCTGGTGTCTTCTTTTTAACATGTATATATAATTTCAGATCAGTTGACCTCATATATACACATTAACAGTCTAAATCAATGTAAATTTATCTTACAATTTCAGTAGTGTAGACGACATCTACTTTGGGCCACAATATGACCCCGCCTTCTGCCTCACCAAGTGTATCAATATATAGGTGGGCATATGGCAACGCAACTTCCCTCCAATCTGGTAATACACATATCGGGCTCACACGAATGTAGCCCTGCGGCATTGGAGTCCCATGAAATGTTGCCCCAGGAAGGGACTAGTAAGCCTGCGCCTCTGCAACAACATAGTCTTGCATTCATAAGCGGCATGGCTTCAATGCCTACAAATTTACGTAAAGAATGTTATACATATATACATATCATCTTGAAAACATATCATCTTGAAAGGACTAGCTACAATGTCATAAACAATACTTACAACAGACGTGTTAGGCGATGGGTCTCCAGGATTACTCGCAGTTTGTGCATCAGGAGAAGAGTGGGTCGCCATAGGCTGATTGGAAGCCTGAGATGCCTGCCACCGCAACAATTCTTCCTTGACCTTCTCAGCAACTACATCGTTGAACTTCTTAGCAACTATATCCTTGAATCTCTTATTCTCCTATACATGGATAAAAGAAACATTAGCTTCTTATTATTGAATTTCCTTTTGCAGTAACATTCTAAAAAAAGAATAGGTTACCTCTTCTTGAGAAAGTCTCGCTCTGGGTTTGCGCTGGGATGGCCCAAAGAATGCTTTGATTCCCACACCAACGCCTACACCCCTAACACGTCCAGGATGCTCTGGGTTACCCAGAGAAACTTTCAATTCATCCCTTGTGCCCTAAGGGATGAACGTGCCTTGTTTCCTCTACTCGTGCAGCTCCCGCTAATCACCATCAACAGAAATTGGTAAGTTAACAGCATAAATAATCAATATTCAAACGATTGCTCTAAGAGTTGTATTTTACCATTTTCGCAGCCGCCTCAGTAGTTACGGGCTTCTTTATTTCACCCTTCTTGTTTTGCCTCCCAGCTATCCAGATATCATGGCGAGGCATGGGTGTGGCAGACTCCAGAGTAGGAGCAGACTCCTGAGTAGCCACAGACTCTGCCTGTAGTCTTTGGCAAACGCTTGCATAGCCTTTTGGACCCATAGTGTGGTCATGCACATTTAGTGCACGCCCTACTTTTTGTGCGTCACTGAGGGCCTAGTTAGTATGCACATTAATGATTTGGTTAGTAGCACTAAATGTTAATCTTGAATAGGTGAATACAATGTATATTAATTAAATTGGGAGTGACGCTTAATACCTTGAATTCTTCAGATTTTCTTGAAGCAACAAAATTGTCCCAATCTTCTTTGTCCAAGAAGTTCCATTGTTCAAGGGCTGACTTCTTCTTCTTATCACCCTCTTTTATGTATTCTCTGTTCAGATTTGTCCTATAATTCCTAAGCATCTTTCCAGCGTGTTGCATCACACTTTTATGATGCAACTTCTCATCCAATGCAAACAAATTCTGTAAAATAGAAATGTTATTAACTAGTATCCAAAATAGAATTGCAAATAATAGAATTTGTAATCTACAAAATAGAATTGCAAATAATAATAACTCACGCATAAATCCTTCCATATCAAGTCTTTTTTCCCCTGAGGAACTTTATGCCAATTATCATACTTAACACCACAATGGCTCCGAGTGGTACACCCAAGATAGTTTACAAAATTATTGCGGTTCACTCCAATTGCATTTCCTCCATTATCAAACTCCACAACCAATTTGGATCCACTACCACTTAGCGCTATTAATTTCTTCAACAGAGTGATGCCCCTTTTCTTGTTAAGTGCTTGGTGCTGCGCATCAAGTTGCTCCAGTTCTTCAGTGGGTACGTGTGCATCATCAACCTAAAATTTGACAAAAATAAACACACTGAATTAGCCCAATATAGAAATATAGGATATATGACATAACTAGAAGATAATGAATTTTATAGAAATACAGGATATGTTTTTAGAACTTACATTAGTATCCTCGCCATGCTCGTCATGGACAGCATGCTCATCATGGACTTCATGCTCATCATGGACATCATGCTCATCATGGTCAGCCATCTGAAAATGTCACTAAAAAGGCAAACATTTAGCATTTGTATTAACTAGAAAAAGGCAAACATTTAGCATTTGTATTAACTAGAAAAAGGCAAACATTTAGCATTTGTATTAACTAGAAAAAGCCAAACATTTAGCATTTGTATAAACATACATGTCTCTAAAATTGTGATCTTTTATCAATTAACAATCCTTCATTGTGATCTCCGCGCACATATAAGTCATCATTAGCTTCAATATTTTGTGGAGTTGGCAACCCAACTGAGAATGGACTGGAGTCATCATACTTATCATAGTACTCTTCTTCATCTATAGGATCTTCAATGAACTGTATTTTACCATGAAGAACAACCGACCATTTATCATTTGTAGGATCATCGATATAGAATATTGTTTCTCCTATGATGCCAATATGAATGGTTCACCCTTCTCGCCAATCTTTTCAAAGTTCACCAAAGTGAAACCCAATTCATCCACTATAACTCCTTTGGTGTTATCAACCCAATTACATTTAAAGAGAGGAATTTTGAAATCTATGTAGTCAAACTCCCAAATGTCTTTAATGACACCATAATATGACATTTTAGCTTCACGTGGACTCTTATCCTTTACACTTACAAAGTACATAGTCGACACTTGAAGAGTGACCCCACTATTTTGGACGACACTCTTATCATCTTGGCGCTTTGTGTAATATGTGAATCCATTAATGTCAAACCCTTCATAAGACATAACATTCAGTTTTGGTTTAAAGGCGAGGCATTTGATAGTGTTTGTAATATCATTTGGTGTTTGAGATATTTGATGTAAGACTTTATCTTCAAACCACTTAGTAAAAGTCTTATTATGCTCTCTAGCAAGCCACATTGAACTTGCTCGAGGATGTTGTCTCTTTATGAAATTGGTATGTTCCTCGATATAAACACTCACTTCGTCCATATTGTGTAAAATATACAAGTGAGCTTGTTCCAACTGCTCACGGCTGATTACTTTCACCTGTGATCCCAAAATTCCTTTTCCCTCCACAATATTCTTGTCATTATCAGGAGTGTCATTACCACTGAGAAAGTCATTGAAAAAATCCATAACCTCTCTCGCCACATAACCTTCAATAATACTCCCTTCAGGCCGATAACGGTTTCGAACATCACCTTGAAAAACACTCATGTATCGTTCAAAGGGATACATCCAATGCAAGAAAACTGGTCCCAACATTTTCACTTCCCTAGTCAAGTGGACAACAAGATGTACCATGATATCAAAGAATGAAGGAGGGAAATACATCTCAAGCTGACATAGGGTAACAACCACTTCTCTTTGCAAATTATCCAGAGTATCAGGGTCAATAACTTTGCTGCATAGACTGTTGAAAAAGAAACAAAGTCTAGTAATTGCAAACCTTACATGCTTCGGAAATATAGATCGAATTGCCACGGGAAATATTTGTTGCATTAGAGTGTGACAATCATGAGATTTAAGACCTATCAACTTCAGATCTTTCATTGATACCAATCTACGGATGTTGGATGAGTAACCATGTGGCACCTTAACATTTACCAAGCATTCACAAAAAGTTTTCTTCTCCTTTCTAGACAACGTGTAACAAGCGGGAGGTAAGTATATTCTTTTATTACCCATTTCACGTAATTCTGTTAATTCTGACCTTATTCCCATTTCACGTAGGTCCAGTCTAGATTTTATCCCATCTTTAGTCTTACCTGATATATTTAACAGAGTACCAATGATGCTATCGCAAACATTTTTCTCAACGTGCATTACATCGATACAATGTCTGACTATCAAAGAACTCCAATAAGGAAGATCCCAAAATATTGACTTCTTCTTGAATGAAGAATTGTCACTCCGTGTGGCCATACTACATTGTGATTTCTTACCAAATTCATTGACAATGTCTTTTACTCTTTCATAAACAACATCCCCTGGTATAGATTTAGGTGCACTCCGTTCATCATTCCATCCATTGAATGCTTTGCGCTTCCTACGATACATATGGAATTTTGAAAGAAACCTTTGATGACCAAGATATACAGTCTTGCCGCCATGATTTAGTCTTATTGAATCAGTGTTTTATTCACATTAGGACACGCTCTAGCTCCTTTGACACTATATCTAGACAAATTCCCATATGCTGGAAAGTCATTAATAGTGCAAAACAACATAGCGTGCAAACGAAATGTCTCTCTTACTGAAGCATCATAGGTCATCACACCTTCAGCCAAAAGTTTCTTTAAGTCATCAATCAAAGGTTCAAGATAAACATCGATATCATTTCCGGGTTGTTTAGAGCCCGATATCAACAACGAAAACATAACGTACTTATTTTTCATACACATCAAGGAAGGAAGATTGTATATAACAAGCATGACTGGCCAAGTGCTATGTTGGCTGCTCAATGTCCCGTACGGATTCATCCCATCTGTACAAAACCCAAGTCTTAGATTCCTATGTTCTTCACCAAATTTGGGGTACAATAGATAAATCTTCTTCCACTGTGGGGAATTAGACGCATGTCGTAGGATCCCATCATTATTTTTCTTAACATCTGCATGCCACCTCAAATTCTTCGCATCTTTCGGATTTGCAAACAAGCGTTGAAACGGTGATATTATAGGTAGATACCACTACACCTTAGTAGGAGAACCAATTTTGGAATCCCCCGAAGTCGTTAATTTATACCGTGACGCACCACATTTTGGACAATCTTTCAAATCTACATAGTCCTTTTGAAATAATACACAATGATTCGGGCATGCGTGTATCTTCTTGGCCTCCATTCCCATTGGGCACAACATTTTCTTTACCTGGTATGTTGAGATTGGCAGCTCGTTTCCTTCAGGAAGCATTTCTTTCAACAAAGTCAATAATGAAGTGAAGCTTTTGACGCTCCATCTATTGTTAGCTTTCAACTTATACAATCTCAACACAGCGTTAAGCTTCGTAAACTTAGCACAACCTGTGTATAATGGTATCTCAGCATCATGCACAATGTTTCTAAAGATAGGAGGTGGATCAGTGTGCTCTACCCTACAACTATCCAGCATCGCATCAACGATGTCTGCTGGAACTGGTTCGTTCACATTTACGTCATCGGAGGCAATTTCTTCTTCCACCCAAGCACTGCTATCGACATCTACTGGTTTCGATTTTGAAATCTCTCCATGCCAGTGCCATTCTGTATAGCCTTGTACAATCCCGTTGCACATGACATGACTTTTGATTTCCTCACCAGTGTTGACTTTCAAGTTGTTACCGCAATGCCTACATGGACAGTAGAACCTATCTGTAGGTTTTTTCCTATGTTCCTCGGCAAATCTAATAAACTGATCAAGGCCAGATATAAACTTTGGGGTGCAACGATTACGAATGGACATCCATGATCTATCCATTCTATGATCAAAGAGAAAACAAGTATATATTAGGAAACAAGTATATATTAGGAAAAGATTAGGGTATACACTTACATCCTAAGTGTATAATGTGATGTCATTCTTATATATAATAAATGTGTACCACCTATCCCATCCTTGAACACCTAATCTCATTAGTAAGTGTATAATGTGTATTGTGTTTTCAAGAAAATTTCAGCAGCATTTCCCCGTTGTTCTCTAAGTACATATGTACTTAGAGAACAAATGGGGAAATGCTACCGAAATTTTCTCGAAAACCCAATACACATTATACACTTACATCCTAAGTGAGATTAGGTGTTCAAGAACAGTCCCAAACCGGGGACTATCCAAGATTTACTCCTAATGAGTCAATCTTGGACGGGTTTCTAGGCCAACAAACACATTTGATGTCATTCTTATATATAATAAATGTGTACCACCTATCCCATCCTTGAACACCTAATCTCACTAGTAAGTGTATAATGTGTATTGGGTTTTCAAGAAAATTTCGGTAGCATTTCCCTGCTGGTCTCTAAGTACATATGTACATAGAGAACAAACGGGGAAATGCTACCAAAATTTTCTCGAAAACCCAATACACATTATACACTTACATCCTATGTGAGATTAGGTGTTCAAGAATAGTCCCAAACCGGGGACTATCCAAGATTTAATCCTAATGAGTCAATCTTGGATGGGTTTCTAGGCCAACCAACACAATAATAGATATCTACAACCGAGCCGGACTCCATACAAACATTATATAATTTAGTGATTGTTCATTCTAATTTATACCAATGTGCAAGTAATATAAAGAACAATGATTGTTCACTTTCTAGGATCATACAAACAGTATAATAATCACTAGGATCATACAAGTAGCAATGTTGATTAAGTCTATGTTATTAAAGATCAAGGAGTGTAATAATATAGGATTTACCTCTGTTTGGGTGAGACTGAGGGTAGGCGAGTAGGCAGGCAAGCAGGCAAGTGAGCAGGCAACAGTCAAGGAGACAGCGGGCAGCAGCAGATGATCAATTAATTCCTGAAACAATACATAAATAAATACAAATCAGTACATAAATAAACAAAAATCAGTAAATAACTTAATTTTAAAAAAAATACATAGCACCATTGTGCCTTGGCGTAGCCCAAGCATCGCCCAGGCATCCCAGAGGCCTAACTAGGCTGGGCGCCTGGGCAAACCCTAGGTGAACGCCTGGCCGCCTAGGTGCCTGGGTGCCTCCTGGGTAGGACGGCGGGTACCTTCTTGAGAACAAGGCTGGAGGCAAGGAAGAAGATGGCGGCGTAGGGCAGGCGCGGCGAGCTCCAGGAAGAAGACAGCGGCGGCGGCCAGAGCCAAGGAAGAAGACAATCGGCGGCGGCACCCAGGCAGGGAGGAAGCGGCAGCGGCGCAAGGAGCAGGGAGGAAGGAGCGGGCGGCAGCGGCGCAAGGAGGAAGACGGCGGGCGGCGACGGCAACGCAGAGCAGCAACACAGATCGTCGGCGGCAAGCGAGAAGCAGCAGGCGGCGATTTTGGGAGAGCGATGATGAGCTAGCGCACAAAATCGATGATACAGGAAGAAAGGGGGAAGAGTCGGGTGATCGGGCCTCTATTAAGTTGGGGAACGGCGTCGGTTATATAAGATAACCGATGCCTATTATCTTCAGCTTCGGTTGATAGTAAAAAACTGACCCCAAATTAGTTGGCGGGAACTATTATCAGCATCGGTTATCCTTGGATAACCGACACCTAAAGTGGAACTTTTCGCGCAAAATTTCATTTTAAATCGGCGTCGGTGAATAGTTAAAAAACTGACGTTGTATGTGGCCCAAATTTTTTTCACTTGAAAATTGGATTTCGCGGGCGCTTTTAGGCGTCAGTTGGTAATAGTAAGCTGACGCTGAATACAAAGCGGTACCCGTGTCTGGCTGGTCTTCAACTATAGACGTCGGTTTGCCTAAATAACCGACGCCTGATATTATAGGCGTCGATTTTCCTTAATAAGCGACACCCCGAAAAGAGACATTGAACGCTATTTCTGTAGTAGTGAATGCTATGTGAAACCCTAATACAGGTTAATGCTATGTGAAGTATTAAAACAGAGTAATCCTACGTGAAGCTCTAATACAGATTGATGAGTTATGAATGTAATAAGATAACCCTTGTATTTCTTGGTACTGATATACAATTCTTATCATGAGTACTAAACATGCAGATATGATGAGATGATGAGCATAGCCAGGTATGGGCTATAATTCACTATATACTGAAAATGTTTCATAGGCCTTATAAGCCTTTATATGCTTTATTTCTTAGTGAGAAGTAATCTGAAAACTTATGAGCCCTGTGTGGCATATGATGCTTTACTTATTGAAATTGGTTATGTTTTCATAAGCCATAATGTGCCTTATTGCCTATTAAGGGGTAACTAAAGGTGATAAGAGCTTTGTGAACTATGTGGTATACTTTGTGTCGCAATATTCATAATATCCTTGGTCATATGACCTGAAGGTATGAAGTTACCTAATAAGTGGTAACAAGTATTCTATGATGAGTTATGGGTTCAAATACCCATAACCTATAATCATGATGATAAACTTGTTAGGAAATGTAAATGTACTTGATGAGATGAGGGTTTAAGATCCCAATACTTTGTGAAAAAGAGTATGGCTACATGCCATGACTCCACAATGACAATGCCAGGCAATAGATATATGATCTAAGCCTGAAGAGAGTTTATGATGTGGTAATGACTCTATAGTGAATAAATGTTATACATGTTCTTCATATTCCTTAATTGATAAGTGACATGTTGCTCTATCAAGTTATAATTGCATAGCTTTTTATAAGAATAATGTTCTAAACTGTTAGACATTGAATTAACTGCTATAAAACAAATATGATTCCTTAGTTCATATTTAACTTCTTTAGCTGCAATAATAATGTTTCTGGTGGAGAGTTATATCTCTCGCTGGGGCAATTTATAATTATCCCACCCCCGTGGGAACCACATTTTTATGTGGACACGGATGAGGAGGTAGGAATCCTTCAGTAGGTGAAGGACAACAATAGCAGCAGTAGGGACAGCAGTGAAGTCTCAGGTGGAGACACTGGTTGTTATGCCTTGTGTAGATGTATATCAAGTCCTATGTGTCATCTATGTACTCTCAGGTCCTCAGAGTAGTAGTTATTACTTTTGAGATTTTGGCTCAGTGCCTCATGATTTTATATTACTTGTGTTTAGTTTTACAGGACAGTTAATGCTTGTAATCCTTAGAAAGAGATGATACAGGATATGTAACTTTGAACAAGAATGTAAATATGTTACTTTTGTTCTATGTGAGAAAGTTTTCCTTTGATGGATCTCTTGCTAAAAAGGTTTTAATTTTTAATGATTTTCGGTAATCCGTTTCTTAGTGAACGCTTCCGCATTAGTTAATTATGTGTTTGTGTGTTGGATGCTACAATTAAGTCGTATCAGAGCTCTAGGTTCACTGAGTCTATAGAGACATAGGATTAAGGTGTTGAGTCTATGTTAGTGTCATCCAGTATACCCTATAGTGACTTCTTCTTATGTAGAAGAAAGGGTGAAGTTTAAAAATGACTAGAGAACACGAGGAACACATTGCTAAGGGCAATGTTGTTGCACCAGGAGAGGGTGCATGGGACCAGGCAAGAGGAGAACAAGTGCCTGAGAATTCCCATCTTGATCTAATCAGGATAGAGAATCCTATGTTATGCTCTTGAAGCACATGTTAGGACAACCGTGATGCATATACACGACTGGATACTAGTATTACAACCTAGGTTACCAGTCCTCAATGCAGAAACTTTGGGATTTGAAAGGGTTCTTGAGTGACACGGTCATGTTGGAACAGTGGAAATGTGGAAAAGATTAACATATGGAAAGAATGTAGACTTTGCCATAAGTTTAGACAAATAGTACATATGTGATGGTAGTCCCCAAAGAGGGGCAATAAGCTGAGATTTAAGGTAAGGTCTCTATAATTTTAGAGCCATTTGCCTAGTTATTCCGAAAAGCCAAATTTTTTGGTGTCACCAGTGCAATAAATGCCTAATGCACCAGGGCAGTAGCCACTAAGTAAAGGCAAAAGTAGCAATATGAAATAACTAGACACTATGTATTGAGTCCACCTAAAGTGGAAGATAACCATGAGGGGTAATAGTCAAATGAAATATAGTCATTCTGACACTCCATTTCATGATTCTATGTGTTAAAGATATGAAAGTAGTTATTTTTGAACTTCCTTTGACTAGTCCTATAAGGACACAAGGAAGATGAGAATCCACATTTTACTCAGTATTTCTTAAAATGCTTTATAATCTCTCTTATCTGTGTGATAAAAGATGAGATATAGAAGTGAATTTAGAAATGAAAGATCATGTATGTATAATGATATGAAAAGTGAGGAACATGATAGTAAATAAAGTGCATACTACCTAATCTCAATACTTATATACCCTGGCCAGGTATATTATTATTAAAGATAAGGAAAGTATGAAACTCTTAGATTGTTATCTGTTTGATTAATCTGATCCAGTAGTCATTCTGAAGCAATCTAGAGAGTATAATGAAATTAAAAAGGAATAGCTAAGTGAACATTCCTGATAAAATGGGAAGTTCTAGGCGAACTTTCCCAAAAAACCAAGAAGTGCTAAGCCAACTTTCCTAATTAAATCGGAAGAGCTAAGTGAACATTCCAAATTAAAAAGGAAAAGCTATGTGAACATTCGCAATTAAAAAGGAAAGGCTAAGTGAACAATCCCAATAAAATGGGAAGTGCTACGTGAACTTTCCCAATAAAATAGGAAGTGCTAAGTGAACTTTCCTAATTAAATAACAATAGCTATGTGAACCTTCCCAATTAAAAAGGAATAGCTAAGTGAACATTCCCAATAAAATGGGAAGTGCTAGGTGAACTTTCCCAATAAAACAGTTAGTGCTAAGTGAACTTTCCTAATTAAATAGGAAGAGCTAAGTGAGCATTCCCAATTAATAAGGGAAAGCGATGTGAACATTCCCAATTAAAAAGGAAAAGCTAAGTGAACATTCACAATAAAATGGGAAGTGCTAGGTGAACTTTCCCAATAAAATAGGAAGTGCTAAGTGAACTTTCCTAATTAAATAGGAAGAGCTAAGTGAACATTCCCAATTAAAAAGGACAAGCTATGTGAACATTCCCAATTAAAAAGGAAAAGCTATGTGAACATTCCAAATTAAAAAGGAAAAGATATGTGAAAATTCCCAATTAAAAAGGAAGAGCTAAGTGAACATTCCCAATAAAATGGGAAGTTCTAGGTGAACTTTCCCAATAAAATAGGAAGTTCTAAGTGAACTTTCCTAATTAAATAAGGAAGAGCTAAGTGAACATTCCCAATAAAATGGGAAGTGCTAGGTGAACTTTCCCAATAAAACAGGAAGTGCTAAGTGAACTTTCCTAATTAAATAGGAATAGCTAAGTGAACATTCCCAATTACATAGAGTTTGCTAAGTGAACTTTCCCAGACAAATAAAGGATTGTTGAGGGGATTATCTCTGTTAGATATATATGTTTCTCTTTTGATAGACACTCTTGGGTGATGATAGGAGTATGTTCTTTTATGCTTCTTCCTTTCAATAAATATGGACATCATATGTTAGGGGTTTATGCTCTGCATAAACATAAACATTGATAAGCTGGAATTAATGAAAGGAACTTTGTGTGGATTACAGATCCATGATATCTCCATGATATTAAGATATTATGTAGAGACTTGAGGGTATGATAAATGAATAATATGTCCCTCCTTTTTCCTGGGATTTCGGGGACAAAATCCTTGTTAGGGGTTTATAATTTGTAACATCCCTGACCTGGGTTATGCTTTAACCCTAGGTGTTTTGATTAAGAAAGATAATTATATGCTTAATCTTATCTTGTGAATAGTAATTATGGCTCAAGAGGAACTTATGTTTCAATTTTAGTCCTTTTTGAATAATGTTGAAGTCATGTTTTACTTGATTTGGACTAAAGTGCAAATTACCCAAGTTGAGGGGTTAAATTGCAAATTGTTCATGATAACATTTTCCTCATGTGTTTATGCATCATGATAATGAAGATGATGCAGAGATATGGCTTGTGGTAGCCTAAGTACCAAGAAAGAGTTGATAAAGCAATGTTTGTGCATTAAAACCTAGTTTTGGTGTAATGTGCAATTTACCCAAAACCTAGGGTTCAATATGCCAATTACCACTTCAATAAGGTCCCTAATGTTTCTTGGAATCATGTAGTGAAAAGAAAATGAGAGGGGCGCCTCATTTGAATTAAGTTGGAGGAGAGAGAATCTTGATATTAAAATAATCATGATTTAAGTCTAAGTGAAACCCTAATTCAATTTAGTGCAAAAATAAATATATTAATTGAAGTGCCCTTCAACCAAAATTATGTTGGTTGAAAATCAACAAGTTTGGAAGGCCTTGTGCCTTGAAAAGGCAATGGAAATATCTTAAGGAGGTGAAAACTCCACTCACCTTATTGTAAGAAAAAGAATTTCCACTCAAATATGGATATTACTATTATATGGGTTAAGGTGCTTAATTTCTTTTCCCTTAATTCATGGATAATGGAAGGGACCTAGGTAGGGATAGAGTTTCATTGCAATTAAGAAACCAAGGCGGAAGTGGTGGCAACAATTTTGGAATTAAAATATTTTTATAAAATATTTTCTCTCTCATGGAATTTCTTATTAAAGTACCCTTTACAAGCCCAAACAAAGGCTTTTTCGGAACCCACCTCTTCTCTTTGCTTGAAAAACGACCAAGGAGTTTGGGAAGATCAGGAGTACGACCCCCAACCTGTTGGTAAGCTTCTTGACCTCCTTTCACCTTGAATCCATGGTGTAAATCGAAAATCAATGCATGAATTATTGTTATCTTGATTCCCTCTTCAATCCTAACCATTCCTTTTCACTCAAAACTTGAGCACGAGCCTTGGAATGGTGAAAGGAGTTGCATCCACCATTTTTTAACGTGATCTTGAAGCTTTGGAGCTCGATTGGAGGTGGGTTTTATGACTTGAACCCTTGAAATTGTTATTGCATTCAATTCCTTATCAATTGTTGATGGTTTCTTTATTTCTGAAATTTAATTTGGTTCATTGATGCAATCACCATGGAAATCAAAGAAGGTTTCATGGGTTTAGAGCTTGATGATGATGAAATCATCATAAGCATACACCTCTCCAAATATCCAAGGCAAATAGTTTCAACTTGTTGGTCCAAATAGTTTCACCAAACTGTTTGGAGACCACATGGTTTCAAAACTGTTTGGTGATTTGATTCCCAAACCGGATGAGGGTGTTGACTATTTTTATGGGTTTACCATTTGAGGTCTGAACCCTAGTATGTGTTGGATGATGATCCAATGGTTCCAATTGATTTGTTCAACATATGGACAATCTTTCAAATAAAAACCCTAATCGGCTAAGTGCTGATTTTGCAATTGATTAAGCTGATGTTTTGGGTTGATTGACCCAAACGGTTTCAAAACCATTTGGGAATCACCCAAATGGTCTCAATACCATTTGGAGGTCAACCAAGACCATTTGGAGGCCAAGGTTGAGTATGGTTGAGTATTTCAAGATCCAAAGATACCAAATTGAAATGCAATCAATTGCTGATTTGATAACCAATCCAATGATCCAAACCCTAATTGGATGTCATGGATTTTGATGATGAGATGGGAAAACGGTCTCAAAACTATTTGTAGATCATCCAAACGACCTCAAGACCGTTTGGGGGTCATTCAAGACCATTTAGGTTCAGGTCATATCATGTAATGATGATGGTTCACTGATTTCAATTGAATTGGTTCCACAATGTTAACCATTGATGGATCCTCAGTTTAAAAACCCTAAGTGATGGTTTCTTGATTATCCACCCTAGTTCAATTGGGTTCAAAACCCTAATTAGAGGTCCAATTGAAGGGTGATTCCATGGTTCAATTGAACAATACATCAGTGGTCCAATTGATAGAAGGTTCATTGATTGAAACCCTAAATTGACTATGTGATGGAAGACCTTTTTGGTCCATTCAATTTTGAGAGATTTGGACCAAACTGTCTTAAGACCGTTTGAGTCCAAATGGTCTCAAGACCGATTGGGACCAAACGGTCTCAAGATGGTTTGAGACCAAACAGTCTCAAACTGTTTGGAGACTCAATCTCATTCAGTTTCAAACACCTACTTTGTCAAATGATTTCAAGTACTAACTCTAATAAACGGTTTCAACCCATTTGAACTTACTTGGTCAAGACCGTTTGAGGCCTAAGTGACCAAGAACGTTTGAGGTCCAAGTGATCAATACCTTTTGAGGTTCAAATTCGTTAAACCATTTGGACACCTATTATGATCAAAGGTCAATTAGTCACTCGGTTATTAATGATGTTGATCAATGGTGATTATGAAGGTTAACCCTAACTGTGTGTGCATAATTGAAGGGCTAATGTAGATCAATCTTGGAATAGTTAACATCCAAAAGAGGAAGAGAGAGAGAGAAAGAATGAGAGATATGATTGTTTACATCATAAGCCCTAATTCTCTCATTATGAATAAATATGTAATCAGGATTTGATCCATAATAATGAGATCATGAAATCCTCATTGAAAAGATTGATGTACCTTGACCCTAATTTTGGGCAAGGCTATGTGAAACCTAATTTAGGGCAAAACTCAGTGAAACCATAATCTAGGGTGATGATGTAACCCTAAATGAGTGTAACAATGTGAGAAACCCTAATTTAATGGGAATTGTACATCTTAACCCTAATTAGGGTAATGAAGTATGAGAAACCCTACTTGGATGTGAATGGTAAACCTTAATCCCTAAAATGGGGTAAAGGTGCATGAAACCCTAATAAAGGGTAGTACCACTAATGCTATGTGAAGCCCTATCACTGGGTGATGTGTTGTGAAATCCTAATTTCACATAATACTAGGTGAAACCCTGATATAGAAGGATGTTATATGAAACTCTAATGAAGAGAAATACTATGTGAAATCCATATATATGGGAAATTCTATGTGAACATCAAACTATAAATATGGAGAATCCTATTCCTAATATAGAACAATGATTAATATATTGACAAATGTAACACCTAGAGAGGTTGATAATGAATATTCTGACATTAATAGTTCCTGACTCAAGGATGAGTCCATTTTATTGGCAATAGTTGTATATTCTAAGTGAGTGACTCATGACCAATACATTACATGATGAATGAGATGAACTGGTACATAAAGTATTAGGATGGGAAATACCCTAATACAATCTAAGTGGATGAACTCAAGTAAGATGAAGGTGTTGAGGGAAGTGATACATCAAGATATGATAGATATCACATCCAACACCCCAATTCTAGTATACCTTGATGTGTTAGAAGTCCAATATAATTGGATGAGTGACACATAAGACGTGTCATGTCAATTGTTACATTGAGATGTAATGTACTTTAATAAGTGTAGGCTAACATGCCTTATGAAAAGGTAAATCCAAACTAATAACTATGATACAATCATATTCTTGTAAAGATTGGAGAGAAACTCATACTTTGTGATTGATACTTCATTTAATGATGAATGATGAGAATAAATAAGTATAATTGAATACTTATGTTATCCGTATTGATTTCCTAGCTATGTGAAACCCTAATATAGGTTAATTTTATGTGAAGTCTTAAAACAGAGTAATGCTATTTGAAGCTCTAATACAGATTGATGAGTTATGAATGTAATAAGATAACCCTTGTATTGCATGGTACTGATATATAATTATTATCATGAGTACTAAACATGCAGATATGATGAGATGATGAGCATAGCCAGGTATGGGCTATAATGCACTATATATTGAAAATGTTTCATAGGCCTTATAAGCCTTCATATGCTTTATTGCTTAGTGAGAAGTAATCTGAAAACTTATGAGCCATGTGTGCCATATGATGCTTTACTTATTTAAATTGGTTATGGCTTCATAAGACATAATGTGCCTTGTTGCCTATTAAGGGGTAACTAAAGGTGATAAGAGCTTTGTGAACTATGTGGAATACTTTGTGTAGCAAGATTCATAATATCCTTGGTCAGATGACCTGAAGGTATGAAGTTACCTAATAAGTGGTAACAAGTGCTCTATGACGAGTTAAGGGTTCAAATACCCATAACCTATAATCATGATGATAAACTTGTTAGGAAATGGAAATGTACTTGATGAGATGAGGGTTTAAGATCCCAATACTTTGTGAAAAAGAGTATGGCTACAGGCCATGACTCCACAATGACAATGCCAGGCAATAGATATATGATCTAATCCTAAAGAGAGTTTATGATGTGGTAATGACTCTATAGTGAATAAATGTTATACATGTTCTTCATATTCCTTAATGGATAAGTGACACGTTGCTCTATCAAGTTATAATTGCAATGCTTTTTATAAGAATAATGTTCTAAACTGTTAGACATTGAATTAATTGTTATCAAACAAATATGATTACTTTGTTCATATTTAACTTCTTTAGCTGCAATAATAATGTTTCTGGGGGAGAGTTATATCTCTCGCTGGGGCAATTTATAATTGTCTCACCCCCGTGGGAACCACATTTTTAGGTGGACGAGGATGAAGAGGTAGGAATGCTTCAGTAGGTGAAGGACAACAACAGCAGCAATAGGGACAGTAGTGAAGTCTCAAGTGGAGACACTGGCTGTCATGCCTTGTGTAGATGTATATAGAGTCTTATGTGTCGTCTTTGTACTCTCAGGTCCTCAGAGTAGTAGTTAGTGTTTTCTATATTTTGGCTCAGTGCCTCGAGATTTTATATTACCTGTATTTAGTTTTACAGGACAGTTAATGCTTGTAATCCTCAGAATGAGATGATACATGATATGTAACTTTGAACAAGAATGTAAATATGTTACTTTGGTTCTATGTGAGAAAGTTTTCCTTTGATGGATCTCTTGGTAAAAAGGTTTAAATTTTTAGTGATTTTCGGTAATCCGCTACTTAGTGAACGCTTCCACATTAGTTAATTATATTTTTCTTAGTTGGATGCAACAATTAAGTGGTATCAGAGCTCTAGGTTTGCTGAGTCTACAGAGACATAGGACTAAGGTGTTGAGTCTTTGTTAGTGTCCTCTAATATACCCTATAGTGACTTCTGCTTATGCAGAAGAAGGGTGAAGTTTAAAAATGACTGGTGAACATGAGGAACACATTGCTAAGGGTAATGTTGTTGCACCAGGAGAGGGTGCATGGTACTAGGCAAGAGGAGAACAAGTGCTTGAGAATTCCCATCTTGACCTAATCAGGATAGAGAATCCTATGTTATGCTCTTGAAGGGTAGGTTAGGACAACAATGATGCCTATAAAAGACTGGATACTAATATTACAACCTAGGTTACTAGTCCTCAATGTAGAAACTTTGGGCTTTGAAAGGGTTCCTGAGTGACATGGTCATGTTGGAACAATGAAATGTGGGAAAGATCACATATGGAAAGAAAGTAGACTCTACCATAAGTTTAGACAAATAGTACATCTATGATGGTAGTTCCCAAAGAGGGGTAATAAGCAGAGATTTAAGGTAAGGTCTCTATAATTTTAGAGACATTTTCCTAGTTATTCTGAAAAGACAAAGTTTTTGGTGTCACCAGTGCAATAAATGCCTAGTGCACCAGGGCAGTAGCCACTAAGAAAAGGAAAAAGCAGCAACATGAAATAACTAGACACTATGTGTTGAGTAAACCTAAAGTGGCAGATAACCATAAGGGGTAATAGTCAAATGAAATATATTCATTCTGACACTCCATTTCATGATTCTATGTGTTAAAGATATGAAAGTAGTTGTTTTTTAACTTCCTTTGACTAGTCCTATAAGGATACAAGGAAAATGAAAATCTACATTTTACTCAATATTTCTTAAAATGCTTTATAATCTCTCTTATCTATGTGATTAAAGATGAGATATAGAAGTGATGCCTGAAGAAAATTTAGAAATGAAAGATCATGTGTGAATAATGATATGAAAAGTGAGGAACATGATAGTAAATAAAGTGCATACTACCTAATCTCAATACTTATATACCCTGGCTAGGTATATGATTATTAAAGATAAGGCAAGTATGAAACTCTTAGATTGTTATCTTTTTTATTACTCTGATCAAGTAGTCATTCTGAAACAATCTAGAGAGTATAATGACATTAAAAAGGAATAGCTAAGTGAACATTCCCAATAAAATGGGAAGTGCTAGGTGAACTTTCCCAGTAAAACAGGAAGTGCTAAGTGAACTTTCCTAATTAAATAGGAAGAGCTAAGTGAACATTACCAATTAAAAAGGAAAAGCTATGTGAACATTCCCAATTAAAAATGAAAAGCTAAGTGAACATTCCCAATAAAATGGGAAGTGCTAGGTGAAATTTCCCAATAAAATAGGAAGTGCTAAGTGAATGTTCCTAATTTAATAAGAATAGCTATGTGAACATTCCCAATTAAAAAGGCATATCTAAGTGAACATTCCCAATAAAATGGGAAGTGTTAGGTGAACTTTCCCAATAAAACAGGAAGTGCTAAGTGAACTTTCCTAATTAAATAGGAAGAGCTAAGTGCACATTCCCAATTAAAAAGGAAAAGCTATGTGAACATTCCCAATTAAAAAGGAAAAGCTAAGTGAACATTCCCAATAAAATGGGAAGTGCTAGGTGAACTTTCCAAATAAAACATGAAGTGCTAAGTGAACTTTCCTAATTCAATAGGAAGAGATAAATGAAGATTCCCAATTAAAAAGGAAAAGCTATGTGAACATTCCCAATTAAAAAGGAAAAGCTATGTGAACATTCCCAATTAAAAAGCAAAAACTATGTGAACATTCCCAATTAAAAAGGAAGAGCTAAGTGAACATTCCCAATAAAATGGGAAGTGCAAGGTGAACTTTCCCAATAAAATAGGAAGTGCTAAGTGAACTTTCCTAATTAAATAAGGAAGAGCTAAGTGAACATTCCCGATAAAAAGGGAAGTGCTAGGTGAACTTTCCCAATAAAACAGGAAGTGCTAAGTGAACTTTCCTTATTAAATAGGAATAGCTAAGTGAACATTCCCAATTACATAGAGTTTGCTAAGTGAACTTTCCTAGAAAAATAAAGGATTGCTAAGTGTATTATCTCTGTTAGATATATATGTTTATCTTTTTATAGACTCTATTGGGTGATGATAGGAGTATGTTCTTTTATGCTTCTTCCTTTCAAACAATATGGACAGCATATGTTAGGGGTTTATGCTCTGCATAAACATAAACATTGATAAGGTTGAATTAATGAAAGGAACTTTGTGTGGATTACAGATCCATGATATCTCCATGATATTAAGATATTATGTGGAGAATTGAGGCTATGATAAATGAATAATATGTCCCTCCTTTTTCCTGGGATTTCGGGGATGAAATCCTTGTTAGGGGTTTATAATTTGTAACATCCCTGACCTGGGTTATGCTTTAACCCTAGGTGTTTTGATTAAGAAAGATAATTATATGCTTAATCTTATTTTGTGAAAAGTAATTAGGGCTCAAGAGGAACTTATATTTCAATTTTAGTCCTTTTTCAATAAGGTTGAAGTAATGTTTTACTTGATTTGGACTAAAGTGCAAATTACCCAAGTTGAGGGGTCAAATTGCAAATTGTGCATGATAACATGTTCCTCATGAGTTGATGCATCATGAGAATGAAGATTATGCAGATGTATGGCTTGTGGTAGCCTAAGTACAAAGAAAGAGTTGATAAAGCAATGTTTGTGCATTAAAACCTAGTTTTGGTGTAATGTGCAATTTACCCAAAACCTAGGATTCAATATAAAAATTTCCACTTCAATAAGGTCCCTAATGTTTCTTGGCATCATGTAGAGTAAATAAAATGAGAGGGGAGCCTCATTTGAATTAAGTTGGAGGAGAGAGAATCTTGATATTAAAATAATCAAGATTTAAGCATAAGTGAAACCCTAATTCAATTTAGTGCAAAAATAAATATATTAATTGAAGTGCCCTTCAACCAAAATTATGTTGGTTGAAAATAATTTTTTTTTTACATCCTTGTGCCTTGAAAAGGCAATGGAAATATCTTAAGGAGGTGAAAACTCCACTCACCTTATTATAAGAAAAAGAATTTTCACTCAAATATGGATATTACTCTTATAAGGGTTAAGGTGCTTAATTTCTTTTCCCTTAATTCATGGATAATGGAAGGGAGCTCTGTGGGGATAGAGTTTTCTTTGCGTGTAAGAAACCAAGGGGGAAGTGGTGGCAACAATTTTGGAATTAAAATATTTTTATAAAATATTTTCTATCGCATGGAATTTCTTATAAAAGTACCCTTTACAAGCCCAAACAAAGGCTTTTTCGGAACCCACCTCTTCTCTTTGCTTGGAAAACGACCAAGGAGCTTGGGAGGATCAGGAGGACGACCCCCAACCTGTTGGTAAGCTTCTTGACCTCCTTTCACCTTGAATCCATGGTGAAAATCGAAAATCAGTGCATGAATTCTTCTTATCTTGATTCCCTCTTCAATCCTAACCATTCCTTTTCACTCAAAACTCGAGGACGAGCCTTGGAATAATGAAAGCAGTTGCATCCACCATTGTTGACGTGATCTTGAAGCTTTGGAGCTCAACTGGAGGTGGGTTTTATAACTTGAACCCTTGAAATTGTTATTGCATTCAATTCCTTATCAATTGTTGATGCTTTCTTCATTTCTGAAATTTAATTTGGTTGATTGATGCAATCACCATGGAAATCACAGCAGGTTTCGTGGGTTTATAGCTTGATGATGATGACATCATCATAAGCATACACCTCTCCAAATATCCAAGGCAAACGGTTTCAACTTGTTGGTCCAAACGGTTTCACCAAACCGTTTGGAGGCCAAACAGTTTCAAAACAGTTTGGTGATTTGAGTCCCAAACCGCATGAGGGTGTTGACCATTTGGATGGGGTGAACATTTGAGGTCTAAACCCTAGTATGTGTTGGATGATGATCCAATGGCTCCAATTGATTAGTTCAACATATGGACAATCTTTAAAAGAAAAACCCTAATCGGCTAAGTGATTATTTTGGAATTGATTAAGTTGATGTTTTGGGTTGATTGACCCAAACAGTTTCAAAACTATTTGGGAATCACCCAAATGGTATCAAGACCATTTGGAGGTCAACCAAGACCGTTTGGAGGCCAAGGTTGAGTACGGTTGGGTATTGGAAGATCCAAAGATACCAAATTGAAATGCAATCAATTGCGGATTTGATAATCAATCCAATGATCCAAACCCTAATTAGATGTCATGGATTTAGATGATGAGATGGAAAAACAGTATCAATATCCATATTGATTTCCTAGTTGTGTGAAGCATTGAAATAGGACTTGATCATTAAAAATATGATCTTGAGAACCTATATGGTTATTCATATGAAACCCAAATACATGGTAATGCTATGTGAAACCCTAATACAGGGTAATGCTATGTGAAACCCTAATACAGGGTAATGCCATGTGAAACCCTAATACAGGGAATGCTATGTGAAACCCTAATACAGGGTAATGCTATGTGAAGTATTAAAACAGAGTAATCCTACATGAATCTCTAATACAGATTGATGAGTTATGAATGTAATAAGATAACCCTTGTATTGCATGGTACTGATATATAATTGTTATCATGAGTACCAAACATGCAGATATTGATGAGATGATGAGCATAGCCAGGTATGGGCTATAATGCACTATATACAGAAAATGTTTCATAGGCCTTATAAGCCTTCATATGCTTTATTGCTTAGTGAGAAGTAATATGAAAACTTATGAGCCCTGTGTGCCATATGATGCTTTACTTATTGAAATTGGTTATGGCTTCATAGGCCATAATGTGCCTTGTTGCCTATTAAGGGGTAACTAAAGGTGAACTATGTGAAATACATTGTGTAGCAAGATTCATAATATCCTTGGTCAGATGACCTGAAGGTATGAAGTTACCTAATAAGTGGTAACACGTGCTCTATGATGAGTTCAGGGTTCAAATACCCATAACCTATAATCATGATGATAAACTTGTTAGGAAATGGAAATGTACTTCATGAGATGAGGGTTTAAGATCTCAATACTTTGTGAAAAAGAGTATGGCTACAGGACATGACTCCACAATGAAAATGCCAGGCAATAGATATATGATCTAAGCCTGAAGAGAGTTTATGATGTGGTAATGACTCTATAGTGAAAAAATGTTATACATGTTCTTCATATTCCTTAATGCATAAGTGACATGTTGCTCTATCAAGTTGTACTTGTAATGCTTTTTATAAGAATAATGTTCTAAGTTGTTATACATTGAATTAATTGCTGTCAAACAAATATGATCCCTTTGTTTAAAATTAACTTCTTTAGCAGCAATAATAATGCTTCTGACGGAGAGTTATATCTCTCACTGGGGCAATTTATAATTGTCTCACCTCTGTGGGAACCACATTTTTAGGTGGACGCGAACGAGGAGGTAGGAATCCTTCAGTAGGTGAAGGACAGCAACAACAACAACAGGGAAAGCAATGAAGTCTTAGGTGGAGACACTGGTTGTTATGCCTTGTGTAGATGTATATAGAGTCCTATGTGTCTTCTATGTACTCTCAGGTCCTCAGAGTAGTAGTTAGTGCTTTCGAGATTTTGACTCAGTGCCTCGAGATTTTATATTACTTGTGTTTAGTTTTACCGGACAGTTAATGCTTGTAATCCTCAGAAAGAGATGATATAGTATATGTAACTTTGAACAAGAATGTAAATATGTTACTTTAGTTCTATGTGAGAAAGTTTTCCTTTGATGGATCTCTTTGTAAAACGTTTTTAATTTTTAGTGATTTTCGGTAATCCACTACTTAGTGAACGTTTCCGCATTAGTTAATTATGTTTTTGTGAGTTGGATGCTACACCTATTATAACTCTCTACAACCCCTGAAACCTACTTTAGATCCTAGAACTAATATATAAGCCCTTGACCTTAATCACACACCAGAAATTTACTAACACGACCACCAACCTTCTAATGAAGCACTTGATTGGGCTTTCATCTTGTTTCATAATTCCCAATAATAGGTGTTATATATGAAACACACTTATGGATGGAATTTGCATGGTTCTCATGTACTTTTACAACTACTTGATGTAAAGGAGAGAAGAAGGTGAAATATAGGGTTTCTACAATCTTGGACAATCCAAAATGAAGCCAAGATCACCCTCAACCTACCCCTAGTGATCAAATGTTACATTGAAGCAAAAATATTAATGAATGATGAAGTTCAAGATTGAATTGCAAGCTTAATTCCCAAAAGTGGATGTGTTAACCTAGTATGACCATGCTATTGAAGAAAAAGCATATACTCAATACCATGTTTAACCTGCCCCAAGAAACTAACCACCCCAAATAGCTAAAATGATTTTATCATTAGACCAATCATGGTGCTTAGTAACCATAACGGCCATGTTGCCCGCCATGGCCATTCCAACTAATCTCAAAACAATCATTCATTAGAGAATGACCTTCCTCAACCTTCCAATACAGTTGTGGTATCCCCCACAATCATCCTACCTCAAGCCCACCATGTCCTTTATTCCCAACTTAACCATGCTACCCCAACTCCAAAATGGCAAAATAAATCTTACCATTTTACATAGCTAGAACAAACATTATCATACTCAACCACTAGGATTGCTCTTTCCGTTACGATAATGACACCTACAAAACCATTCTTTTGCTCTACTGTCATTTTTTAGTCTTTCTCCCAGTAAACCCGATGCTTCCCCCATCACTATAAAAGCCATAGTGGTGTATAGGAGCACACAATTAGATACCATCAACATTCAATACACCCAAATACCTTCTACATACCTCATTCCCTCTGCCACATACCATCTTCCACCCCAAAATCTTATCTTTTTGCATTTTTTCTAGTATCTATTCCATTCCAACTTTTATGAGGGGACTACAAATGCTTGTAGCTTCTAGAGAAGAAAATTTGAGCTTCATGTCTTCTTATATCTCTTTATTCTCTATTTTTGTGTTTCCCATCATGTGTAGATAAGTTCTCTTGGTGGGATGATTAGGATAATAGATGTCACTTTAATGTGTTGTTGGGGAATGTTGTTGTAAACACTACAATTTCATTTTGAAATGTTATCTTCATGCTTTTATCTCTATTTCCCAAATCTCTCTGTGGTGATTGATGCGTGAAACCACCCAATTCCAGTATAGTGGTGTATATGTGGTCTTTTGGAGGAGAGATTCAAAGTTCATGTAATGGAACCTTAGCTACCTACCTTGATTCCTACATATCCATCTACTCTTCTAATCTAAGGTGTGTGATTCTAGTAGATAATAATTCCTCACATTATGTGCTTAGAAAAAAAAGATGTATATAGGCTAGATGAAGTGTAAAAGGAGGTGAAATACTCATCTCTAGACCTCATGCCACCTTTTTTGAGAAGTACTTTAGGATAATTGCTTATAGAGACATGGAATAGTGTGATTGTGATTGAATTACACATATAACCTAGTCCATTGAACCTCTTATAGTTAGATAGGGGTTAGAGACTAGTTCCTCTATCTACACCCTATAACTCCCATGGTCAAATAGTATTATAGGGAAATTCATCATTATCCTACTATGCACTAATACATTTTTTACCTCTAGTATCACTTTCCTTAATGTCAGTTTCTAGAGGAAACTGATGATATAAATTTATAGAGTCGGTTGTTATAACAAAAACATCATTACTGGTTATGTATTGCCGTTTGAGAAAAAAAGAGGTAGTGATTTTATTATAATGATGGTTTCTTTGTGATGAACCACATCTCAAATAGCCACCAAATTTGTAGAGGAAAATTTGATATAGGCGTATTGCATTGATTTTAGAAAAACCAACAAAAAAGTCCTTCCTAAGAAATAAGTTTTACCAAAAAAAGGTGATGTCGTTAGTTTTACTCCAAAAAGAATCAACTCCATAGATCACTACCACCAAAAAACATGTCATTTCAATTTTCAATTTTCAATAGAAGAACTGACGAATAGGGTTCCACCACGTGCCCTGCTAAAAACATTTTCCCCTATATTTGATTATGTAAATGGGTAATTTCAAGAAACCAACAACACAGGTCCTAGCGAGGTTGGTATTTTTCTACAAGGATAAGTACATGTGGTGTGGGTTTTTTGTTTGACAACTAACGACATAGATTGAGCTATAATATTGGTTGTTCTACTACAACCAACAATTAAAATTTTAACAATGTTGGCATTTTTATTAGGGATATATACATATGGCGTCAGTTTTTTGGTTGATAACCGATGACATCGATAGAGATATGATGTCAGTTTTTCCCCTACAAATGATTCCTAAAGTCTTAGCTAGGTCATAATTTTTATAAGGAAAATGTACAAGTGGTGTCGATTTTTGTATGGGAAATCGACAGCATAGATAGAGGAAATCACTTTTCTCCAACAACCGATGACTAAATTCTTAGTCTTTTCTTTTTTGTGACAACCAAATATTAAGTTCCACTTAACTACACTCATGAAACTTTCCTTCCCCCATTCTTTGTTTCATCACATTATTTAGTCTTTCTTTCCCCATGATTGTCCCCCACATGTTATTCGTCCTCCTCCGTCGCCCCTCTGCCACTACTCCTCAGTCCCCTCTACCACAACTCCTCTATTGCTGCTAGTGCCTCTATCACTGTAGCCACTACTACTATTGCCAAAGCTTCCACCTCCACAACCACCAGAGCCTCCACTACCATTATTGCCTCTACTCCTCAGACACTAACACTTGTTCCTCAGTTCATGGAAGAAGAGGTATCTCATCCACCCCCCTTCTTCCTCTCCTCCTTCCCCCTCTCCTCCTTCTCCCTCTCCACCTTCCCCATTCCCCTCTCATCCTTCCCCCTCTCCTCCTGATCCTACTTGATTTCTTCTCAATTACAATGAACATTGTGATGAATGTTAGTATGAATAATTAATTTTACTTTTTGGTATGAAAATTGTAATGAACCTTCCCTTATTATCTCTATTAAGTGCATTGTTTACTGTTTGTGATTTGAGTGTTAGTATGTCTAAATAAGTACATTATTTGGTATGAAAATTGTGACGAATATTCCTTTATTATCTATGTTAAGTGCATTATTTATTATAGAAATATGAATGTTTGTACAGAGAAATAAGTGCATTGTGGCATGCAAAAATTGTGATGAGTCTTTCTTTATTATATAGCCTAAGTGCACTATTTATTGTTAGCAATTCGAATATTAGTATTGATAAATAATCATGAATTCGAATTTATACACTGAAGTTGATATGAATTGCTCTAAAATAAGTTGCTTTACATAAGTATTGATATAAATTTACCTAATTATCCCTAAACCCTAATTTTATTAGTAGTAAACCTTAAACTCTATAGTCTATTTCCTAGATTCCCGTCCAATATTTACTCATTAGGATTAATCCTTGGACCCAATTTGGGAATATTCTTGAACACTTGATCTCACCTAGTATGTAAGTGTATAACATGTGTCTGATTTCAAGAAATTTTAGTTGATTTCCCCTTTTTTCTAGGTACATATGTAGGTGGGTATTTTCCCATCTACATTGGTATACTTAGAAAACTGTGGGGAAATGTTGCCTAAATTTCTTGAAATCAAAGACACGTTGTACACTTACTAGTGAGATTAAATGCTGAAAATTGGGATCTGTAGAACATTTTCTTCAATGTGAATGCTAATTAATTATTAGGGTTCACTTCAAACATATTCTATTCTAAAATTCACTTATTATCTAACATGTGATTTAATACTTATCTCCCATCTAATCATAGAATGGATTGATCACAGATGTCCATACCAAATTATTGCAATCCAACGTTTATTACATGTCTTCATTAGTTTATAATATTTCTAGACACAACACAAACCTATTGAGTATATATATAGCTTGGAAGACCTTAAATTTAATTGGTAATAAGGAAGTAAAATGAAAAAAATAAAGTACCTTTATAACATCTATATGTATGACCTAATATTCTACATGTCTAATTATATGACATTTCTACTAGATTACTCTATTATTCTTCATTTAAATGCATAGTTATATAAAAATTTGAGGCATGAATATCGGTGTATAAGCAGTAAGCATTGATATATGTATGGCATAAACCTCAAATTCTTAGTATGGTTTGTGAAAACATTGTAATCTTGAAGTACTGAATTGTCTAATTAAGTTGTTGAAATATTAGTTTACCTCTTGAAACTACATGAATGGAAAATTGAAATGTGGTAAACCCAAATTTATTGTTGTAGCCCATCTTGCCCTTTGATGTTACCATAAAAGCTTGGAATATTGATTAAATTAGATTTTGACATTTCCACTAAAATAAAATAGTGGGTAGAGATAAGACATTATGATTTGGAGGGCCATATCCCCCAATCCTACATTATGTAGAATGGACGTAGAGGTACCCCAATACTAGTTACCCGCATAGGAAAAAGTGTTTTTCTCTCATAGCAGGGAGGATATTAGGCACATAGCCCTAGAGAAAAAAAATATGAGATGAAAAATGCAATTGACAATTCCATAAATTTCAAAAGCTTGATATATTGATATTTGGAATTATTAATGTTCATGAATACATCTTTTTTTGTGAATAGACTTGCAAGAAAAATTTTCTAGGAAAGGGTCTAGTGTGAGAAAGCTCCTGTCCATCTCAAGAACTCCTTCAACCTAGGGCACTGCTCACCTCCTCTCTCATTATTGATAGGAAGGGAACCCCCCCAAATCACCCCACCTACCTTTCAAACCAATAGTAATGGCTACATGCGAATGACTGAACCACCACCACACAGTCTACAGAATGCTTGTACCACACATGTGCCATCCAAAGACCCTCATAACTCCCACCTTCAATCCCAACACCACCACTCTAACTCTCAATCTCCCCCCTTCATGTCTTCCCCCATTTCCTAAGAGCTCTAATGGACCCGTGGCCCCAGCTATGGTGCCCTTGACCTTGTGAAGAATGGATTTTACCTTAGAGAGGCCTTGAATCAGCACGGGTTGAGGATCAAGTAGAGGCTGGCATGAAGTAGGTGTTGTTAGCTAAAGACCCTAGAGCTGCTTTCTACAAGGATGGTGCCGACATATCGTGGACAACCTTCTCCAAGCATGTTCTTACAGGCATGGATGAATACCATTATTTCTCCATTATAGTGATGGGAAAGAGACGCCAAGATCGAGCAACTTCAGGGGTGGATGGTACACTTGTGAAAGCCGTGAGATAAACTAGAAGCTTTGTACTTAGACAACGGTCTCATCCTCGTCACGTTCTCCACCAAAAATGACATGAAGAGAGCGTTTGATATGAGCCTTAGTTTTTTTATCAGCAACTAGTATTGATAATAAGATGGACCCCAAAGTCCAACCTCTATCAAGCTACCTTTATGACTGCCCTAGTGTGGGTGATGCTACTTGAGATTGGAACACACTGGTCTCCCCAAGTTGTGTCTATAATTGCCCACGCTATTGGGACACCCAAGGTGTTCGACAAAAGGCATCAAGGAACTAGGATCGGATGTGCGTGATTCTGTGTAGATATATCATTGGATAAGAAACCCCCAGTGATGGTGATAGTAGAGCTCCACGATGGTCAAGCCTTAGAGATCAAGGTGAACTATGAGTCCCTACCTGATCAGTGCAATATGTGTCGTGTCTTTAGACACAAAGAGAAAGCCTACCCCATTCCTAGGCCTCATGCCTCTTCCTCACCACTTATTCACCTGGGCTGATCCACGAGATGTCGACATCATGCTTCCTGATGCATGGTGTCCAAATAGGGTGTTTTTTAGAAGACACCTTGTTACAACCCCAATTTTTGGGTTCCTTTGGTGAGGAATGTAATTTCTCACATTAAAGATATTGGAACAAATAATGATATAATTTGTTTTGAATAAATAGATTTTGTTTACAATAGCCTTGATGATTGTGTTGTGGGCTTTATTGGCTATTGGGCCCAATAACAAGGAAATTCAATTAATAAACGAATAATTGAGTTTTTGAGAAAAGAGAGATGTGGAAACCTCTGGAAGGCAAAAGAATGCAATCCAAGGATGGATTTCGTGCCTCTTGGGATTTCTTGGGTTCCAAGGAGTCCAAAGTTACAAAGATAAGGCAATAAGAAAAGAAAAGATTAATTAAGTATTTCTTTATTAAGAAATAAATTGAAAACATTGATGAAATGTGGAAAATAAGTGAAAAGAGGGATAATTGAGTAATCCTGGGTGGAATTTTGTATCCCAAGGATTCCTAATGTTGAAAGGAATACCAATGAGGAAAATAAACAAAGAAATAAAGAGAAATCCACAAAAGGAAATATTTTAATAAGAAATAAAACAAGATAATGAAGAATAATGCATTTAGATGCATCTAGAAGGATAATGAGTATCCAATAAAAAGGATTTCGAAATAATAGAGTTTCTTGGGATCCAAGGAGTCATAATGAAGAAAGAGGAAAGAGAAAATACCATTAATGTCAAATAGGAAAATAATATGATACATAATTAACGAAATATGTGGTATTGTAAAGAAGGAAGTATTTTCTACTTAATGGAAATATATTTTCGTGGCCAACAGAGGAAAAGGCAGGAATAAAGAAAATAAGTGAGAGGATTTTTGTAATTCTATTTATCCAAGAAATAAGAAAAATCAAAGGGATAGTGAGGAGAGAGAAAGCTTGCTTCTCCTTGAAGGAATAAGTTTCCTTTGAAGAGTGGGACTCAGTTTCTCTTAGAGTAACATCTCTGGACGTGGGTACACTCCCCTATATAAGGGGTATGCCCTTGGGTCGAGTGAAGAACGATCCCACCTCTCTCTCTCTTCCTCATCTTCTTCTTGTTTCTTTGAGTTTGAAACCCTAACCAAGGACACATGGATCTACCTCGGTGACAACTAGCAACTTTGGAGGGATCTCAATGGAAGAAAGAAGCGGCCACGACAATCTGGAGTGGTTGGCCATCCTTCATTGCCCTCCACCCTCATGCAAAACCTACAACACGGCTGCCAGGCCGGCCACGGATGGTAGGCCCGGCCAGCGTTGGCCAGCCGCTATGGATGTAAGATTAGGGCACCATCAGGTGCGTGGGAACATGGCAGAGGGAGGCGGAGGCTAAGGGACCATCCCTGGCGCCCTGGAGTCCAAGGTTGGAGGAGGAAAGCTCCCCTGAGCCGCTACAGCTCGGCGGCATCAGGGAAACTCGTGAGGAAGAAGGAGGTCTAGATGATTAGATGGTTCTACCCTCCGCGCTGTGCTAGGGCCGGTTGGTTAAGTGGGGGCAATCGTGTCATTTCAAAATGTTCTTCAAATAGCAAGCATCGTTGCATGGAGTCAAGCGATGTGGCACGCTCCCATTGGCCCAAAGTAAGTGTTTTTGCTAATTTCATAACTAATGATTCGTAGCTCGGATTAGCACGCATAAATTATGAAAGTTGCTCAGAAAAATGAGGGGAATTCATTAAAAATATAATTGAAGCTTGTTTCTTATTAAATTCAAAAATTAATGGAAGATGTCAACTTTAATACTTTAATGTTTAAAGAACCCTATTTTGAGATGAATAATACTTTAACGGGCCTTGAAAACCTAATGTTGGTAAATTAGACTCTTAATAGCTTTAATTATTCAAAGTGGTTAAGAAAGATAAGATATAATGATTCTAAGCTATTTCGAGCATTAAAGTTCCTAATTCGTGGATAAATAGCCTTAATATAGAAATTAGGGTTTTTGAATGAATCAAGGTAGAATTAATGATAAATAACATTCATATGAGTATTAGAGCATAATGAACTACAAATTGATGATAAACGAGCATAATGACCTTGTCATGGGTTAAAGAGTATAAAAATGGTAGCTTTAATGAAAAGAGGCTTAATGGACTTATTTAATGGTTGATTATGCCTTAAATCCAAAACCGAGGATTAGATGTGGAAATAATTAGGGTTTGTGATCAATTACGTTAAATTAGGGTTTAAAATAGTAAAAGATGAAGGGAAGCCCTAATTGTAATAGAAACCCTAAAAGTGAATTAGAAACCCTAGGAAGCGAGCAAGGTTTAATGGATCTTGATGACATGAATAATAAAAAGGGAATTATGTGATTATTTCAGGATGTTGTTGAAAATGCCTGCTTGCTTGGAATCTTATTTGCATGGATATTTCTATTCAAAACATCAGATCAGGTATGTGGTTAACTATGAATAACCGCCTTAGTTTCCCGAGGATTTTCTGGATGGTTAATCGTATTGAATGCAAATGACCAGTTTGGATGTTCATACTTGCAAACTATAAAGTCACTATGATTATCACATTAATAATAGAAGAATGGATTCTCGCACTTAAATGCCACCCTGATGGATGATGCCAAAGTTCAGGCCCAGATGGGTAGACCAATGGACACCTTGAGTGGTGACCCCAGGCACCAAGCTCGGGAATGAGAAGGTGGCCTATGATATTGCATGACTAGTGGGCACCATGAGTGGTGATCCCCAGGTACCAAGCTCAGGATTGAGAAGGTGGCCTTAAGTCATTGGCAAAGGAAACCCTAAGGTGGGTATGCCAGGGTTAGGGAAAAAGCGGTGGAGAATGTCATACTGAAAAGTTTAAATTGGCTTGTTAATTAACTTGATTGTGATAATTAGATTGTTATCCTTATGAGCAAACTTTTGGTTGTTCCCACATACCAGTATATTTCGATATACTGACCGACGTTTTGTTTGTCGGTGTTTTAGGAACAACAATTGAAAGAACAAATAGTAAAGTGACACATTATGGAAATAAGAAATAAACTACAAGGAGGATTAGATAGAATAATTCAAGTTCTAGATAGATAGATTTCCAATGTTTTCAAAGGTAAGTAAAGTTTTAATTTTATACCAAGTTCCAATTAGTTAATAGAATTTCATAATTATTATTGATTATTTGTCGAACCTCTGATCCTGTTAATTGAATAACAGCTATGACCGTCGGGTCTCCCTTAATTGGGGGTTACCAGGAGGTGGGGTCGTTACAATTGGTATCAGAGCATAGGTTCCTCAATTAATCTTTAATAATTATTAAATTTTACCAATTCTGTAGAACCTAAGGGAGTTATTAGAGGACTAATCGAAAGACAGAGGTGTCTAGAAAAGGATCACGACCGGGGGCTGGCAATATTTTCCTCCGCACCGCTAGTCGGAATGCGAGGACTCCCAGATTGTGTGACTGCTTGGCCGATGTCTTAGGATATGACTCAAAGTAAGATACCTTTAGGACTCTCTCATCTTGTTCATCCCTTCTCAACTCAAATTTTGTTAAGGACCTTAAGGATTAGGGTTCCCTCTCTTATCCCCACCCTCTTGAGGTATGGGTAAGGTTAATAAGGTCTAGAGAATCCTCCACCGAATTAATGAAAAACATGTAAATAAGATGTCATGGACATAAGGTTAATAGATTAAGCACAAACTAAAGAATAGATACATGCTTAGGTCGTATGACACGAGTGTCATTGCTCTCAGGAGAGACATGAGGATAGACCTCCTTGGCTGGAGGATGAGTAGAGAGAGTTAGTCTTGGAGGTAGAGACCTCCATTAAAAGTAGAGACCTAGCACATCCTCTGAGGATGAGGTTAACCCTAACCCTAAGTGAAGGTTAGAGTGGGAGATGACATGATGAGTTAGATGTTGACCGAGTCTTTGGTTGGACATGCCTTTGGTATGCCATAAGAGGTTAGATGACCAAGTACCTTGGGCAACCCAACCCTGGGAAGGGTCATGCATTTTTGAGCGAAGGATAGCTCCTTCATGGATGAGGTTAGAGAAGAACCTATAGAAACCTTTTGTGTTGTTGCAAGTAGGATATAGCCTGCATCTAGAGTGTGTCAGTAGTGCTGACAGTAGGATGAAACCCTGGACAAGGAATCATGATGGATGTCTTATGAGATAAACATAAAGAGCTAGGGATAATCTTGAGCCAAACATAAGTTTGAGCATAGGCTTCACTCAAGTAGGGTCATGCGTATGAGCCTGATCCTTGATGAAGAAAGGACCTATCATAGAGAGGTTGGTTATAGGATTAGCTTTAGAGGGAGAGTGGACCTCGGGCAAGAAGGTTGGAAGCCTAAAACCACGAAACTTGAGGAACATTGGGAGTTGAGGATGATGCGGCCTAAGTGGATGATAGTAGTTGACGTATGCTTGATCCCTGGAGGATGATGATATCTTGGTTGCCTCTAGAGGAACCAAACCCTAGAGAGAGGATGATGCTCCTAGTACCTATGGTATAAGTGATTACCTGCTAGATGAGATAAAGAGTGCATTAGACCCTGAGGAGGTTTAAGTAACCAGTTGTGAGGCTTTATACCTAGTTGGTTGTCCTGGAAAAGGACTCAACTATGAAGTGTTGCGAGTCGAAGGATCATGGAAGTACATGACATACCTTGAACATGCTTGAATCGTGGTTAAGAGATTGAGCATACAGTTGGACACCTAAAGGTGAACCTAGGGTTCCTAGGCCTAAGAGGGGAAGCAGTGTACTCGATACTATGATGAGATTTGAGTCTCTATAGTTTCGAGCATGGTACTCCTCATGTGTAGAGGTGAAGGAAATCCCTTAAGTTAAGGGTATGTTTGATGAACCCCTCACGTCTAAGTTGATCTAATGTTGTGGATGAGAACAAGTGTGACCTAGCATGGTTTAGTAGGTACGCTTGTGCCTTAGTAGTTGCTGGATTAAGCATGCTCATGTGAATATAAACCCTAAGGACACTTGCGACCTTTGTTATCAAGGTGTAGTTTCCTCCCATCCTGGGAGAGGGACCCTTTGGTAGGGAGTTTACCAGTTTGGTTGGTTTTGAGGTGACCTAAGGAGGTTTCATAGGATCTGGAGAAGCTAAGTGAAGAGTACATGGCATGAGGATGAATCTATAGGCCCATAGATAACCATCTCTATGTGCATGTGGATGTGTTACCATGGAGGTAACTGGTATGGGGCTTGAGCAAGGTAAGTAGGTTGCAATGATCCCTATGAAAGGATGAAAGTCAATCCATGAATGCAGGAAGAGAGATGATGAATGCTTGGGAAGGTTATAAGTTGGACATGTAGTATAATAGAATCATAAGTTTGTCCTAGGGTCAGGTAGGGATAAGACCAATGGAAGAAGGAGTCGCCTAATTCCCTAGTTGAACATGACCATATGGTCGGGAGGTAACAACTATCATTGTCTGAGGGCCATGGGTTAGGAGATTGATTACCTTCATGAACTCATGGGACCCAAAGGACAAATGAGTAGGACACTCTCTGTTGCATGAGGGAAGAGGGATGACCCCAAAAGTGTCGGCTCCCTATAAACCTAGAGGAGATGACCAAGGGTTGTGTGGTGACCCAACTGGGTTCAAGACCAGTTTTTCCATGGAAGTAACTTTGATATCGAGATGTTTGTGATGTAGAGACATAAGTTGCACATTTCAAGTTAGAATTGAAGGTGTACGGGCGATGTGGGATGTATCATCTCTACTCTTGGAACAAGAAGAACTTTTTGTTTGGACGGCTGCCAAATGCTTATTTCCTCTTGTTATGGGAGGGAGAGATGGGACAATACACATGCCATACACCAAGGATAAAAGATGATGCGAGTTGGAACATTGCTACAAGGTATGAGGACAGAGATGACGACATACCTTGGTGAAGTGAAAGATACATGTATGGCTTACAAACACTAAGAGGAGTAGTGTAGTCATCTTATGAGGATGTTTTATTAGGAGCTATGTGGAATTTGCAAGTTAACCAAGGTTGAGTTTGATCACCATGAGGATGAGCTTAGAGTTTCTTGATGAAGACAAACTTAGAGTTTGAGATGAGATAATAAGTGAAATACAGGATGGTGTATGTCTTCAAAGATTACCTAATACCTAAGGATGAGAAGTGGTAATGAATGCTCTAGTTGAGATATAGCTTCCTAGTTTAGCTGGAAGCCAGAATAAGTTGAGGTTGCTAGGCTAACCTTAAGTTGAGGAAAAGAGATAAGTTTGGATAACACCAAGATGTAACAATAAAGGTTAATCAAGTAAATGATTGTTTGGTTAGCCAGTCTAGTCCGTAATGTAGTGAAAGGATGGTTGTAGAACCTCAGATGTACTTCTTTGGAAATGAAAGTGATGAAACCCTGATGGGAGTGGCTTAGGGTTTCTGAGGAATCGATCTTGAGGAATCATGACATACAAGAAATCATGATTTTAAGATCATCGTACACCGTAGTAAGTGATGGTAGTGATTTGGATGCCTTATGCATGTAGCATGTGGCCATGCAAACCAGGAGGTGAAGGACGAACTCCAGTACCAAGTGCATGGATATAAAGTATAAAGAGTTCCCGAGAGGGAATGGGCGTTCATCACTATGGATGTTGTGAGTCTCCCCCTGGACCAAGGAAGGTCGAGATCCAATATGGGTTATGGTAGATCACCTTACCTAGATGACATGAGAAAGGGAGAGTACTGTCACGAGACAGATTCAGTTGAACTACTTAAGAGAGAAAGATGGTTCGACCATACCATGGTGCGAGTTCATAAGTTCTTGGGTATGACCAAGGTTCACTTCCATAAGGTTGAAGTAGATACATGAAGAACTCAATAATAGTACAGTTTATCGCCCCGTACTAATGGACATATGATCCAGACTAGAGGGTCTGATGAGAGCATGTGTGCTCATTCAGGGTGATACATAGAGACAATTCTTACGATGTGATGTTAACCACCATAACCTTTATCAGGATGCAAGAAGTCTTATAGAGAGGATGTGTCGGTCACCACTTCATTAAGATGATGTTGGTGAAGGAGGCCTCATGAAGGTCAGAAAAGAGCCACAGTGTGTGTAGATGAAGTCGCTTTGATCGTGCAATGGCTGAGAGAGAGAGCCCAGTAGTGACATGAGTCATGAGCTGATGCAAAGCAGATTGACATGTAGTTCACTATGGGAGAATATGTGATGTGAAAATGAGACCCCTCTAAGCTACAACTGAGAAAGTTGAGTCCCCGATACATGGGTCCATTTGAGATGGATTGGTGGAGATGGTTGTGTTTAGCCTTGCCCCTAAGGATAACATGATGAATAATGTGTTCCATGAGTCTGATCTAGAGAACTATGTGAGGTATCCAAGCCATGTGTTGAGCCCTGAACCTATTCAGCTTTTGAGAGGTTGAAATGTCATGAGTCACCTATGAGGGTATGATATACCAAGGTAAGAAAGAACTCAAATGGAAGAATGAAGGTTCTTGGAAAGCACCATGGAAAGGGTGATGCCACATGGGAGCCCTGATGGACGTATGAAAGGCTTATCCTGAACTGTTTTTTGCTTGCTAGAATTTTGAGGGCAAAATTCTTATAAGAGGGGAAGCATGTTACAACCCCAATTTTTGGGTTCCTTTGGTGAGGAATGTAATTTCTCACATTAAAGATATTGGAACTCATAATGATATAATTTGTTTTGAATAAATGGATTTTGTTTACAATAGCCTTGATGATTGTGTTGTGGGCTTTATTGGCTATTGGGCCCAATAATAAGGAAATTCAATTAATAAATGCATAATTGAGTTTTTGAGAAAAGAGAGATGTGGAAACCTATGGAAGGGAAAAGAATGCAATCCAAGGATGGATTTCGTGCCTCTTGGGATTCCTTGTGTTCCAAGTAGTCCAAAATTGCAAAGAAAAGGCAATAAGAAAAGAAAAGATTAATTAAGTATTTCTTTATTAATAAATAAATTGAAAACAGTGATGAAATGTGGAAATAAGTGAAAAGAGGGATAATTGAGTAATCGTGGGTGGAATTTCGTATCCCAAGGATTCCTAATGTTGAAAGGAATACCAATGAGGAAAATAAAAAGAGAAATAAAGAGAAATCCACAAAAGGAAATATTTTAATAAGAAATAAAACAATATAATGAAGAATAATGCATTTAGATGCATCTAGAAGGATAATGAGTATCCAATAAAAAGGATTTCGAAATAATAGAGTTTCTTGGGATCCAAGGAGTCCCAATGAAGAAAGAGGAAATAGAAAATACCATTAATGTCAAATAGGAAAATAATATGATACATAATTAATGGATTATGTGGTATTGTAAAGAAGGAAGTATTTTCTACTTAATGGAAATATATTTTTGTGGCCAACAAAGTAAAAGGAAGGAATAAAGAAAATAAGTGAGAGGATTTTTGTAATTCTATTTATACAAGAAATAAGAAAAATCAAAGGGATAGTGAGGAGAGAGAAAGCTTGCTTCTCCTTGAAGGAACAAGTTTCCCTTAAAGAGTGGGACTCGGTTTCTCTTGGAGCAACGTCTCTGGATGTGGGTACACTCCCCTATATAAGGGGCATGCCCTTGGGTCGAGTGAAGAACGATCCCACCTCTCTCTCTCTCTCTCTTCCTCATCTTCTTCTTGTTTCTTTGAGTTTGAAACCCTAACCAAGAACACATGGATCTACCTCGGTGACAACTAGCAACTTTGGAGGGATCTCAATGGAAGAAAGAAGTGACCACGACAATCTGGAGTGGTTGGCCATCCTTCCTTGCCCACCACCCTCATGTGAAATCTACAGCACGGCTGCCAGGCTGGCCACGGATGGCAGGCCGAGCTAGCCGCTATGGCTGCAAGATTAGGGCACCATCAGGTGCGTGCGAACATGGCGGAGGGAGGCAGAGGCTAAGGGACCATCCCTGGCGTCCTGGAGTCTAAGGTTGGATGACGAAAGCTCCCCCGAGCCGCTACAGGTCGGCGACATCTGGGAAACTCGCGAGGAAGAAGGAGGTCTAGATGATTAGACAGTTCTACCCTCCGCACTGTGCTAGTGCCAGTTGGTTAAGTGGGGGCAATCGTGTCATTTCGAAATGTTCTTGAAACAGCAAGCATCATTGCATGGAGTCGAGCGACGTGGCGCGCTCCCATTGGCCCAAAGTAAGTGTTTTTGCTAATTTCATTACTAATGATTCGTACATCGGATTAGCACTTATAAAATATGAAAGTTGCTCAGAAAAATGAGGGGAATTCATTAAAAATATAATTGAAGCCTGATTTCTATTGCAATTCGAAAATTAATGGAAGATGTCAACTTTAATACTTTAATGTTTAAAGAACCCTATTTTGAGATGAATAATACTTTAACAGGCCTTGAAGCCCTAATGTTGGTAAATTCGACTCTTAACAACTTTAATTATTCAAAGTGGTTAAGAAATATAAGATATAATGATTCTAAGCTATTTCGAGCATCAAAGTTCCTAATTTGTGGGTAAATAGCCTTAATATAGAAATTAGGGTTTTTGAATGAATCAAGGTAGAATTAATGATAAATAACGTTCATATGAGTATTAGAGCATAATGAACTACAAATTCATGATAAATGAGCATAATGACCTTGTCATGGGTTAAAGAGGATAAAAATGGTAGCTTTAATGAAAAGAGGCTTAATGGACTTATTTAATGGTTGATTATGCCTTAAATCCAAAACTGAGGATTAGATATGGAAATAATTAGGGTTTGTGATCAATTGCATTAAATTAGGGTTTAACATATTAAAAGATGAACGGAAGCCCTAATTGCAATAGAAACCCTAAAAGTGAATTAGAAACCCTAGGAAGCGAGCTAGGTTTAATGGATCTTGATGACATGAATAATAAAAAGGGAATTACGTGATTATTTCAGGATCTTATTGAAAATGCCTGCTTGCTTGGAATCTTATTTGCATGGATATTTCTATTCAAATCGTCAGATCAAGTATGTGGTTAATTATGAATAACCGCCTTAGTTTCCCAAGGATTTTTCGGATGGTTAATCACATTGAATGCAAATGATCAGTTTGGATGTTCATACTTGCAAACTATAAAGTCACTATGATTATCACATTAATAATAAAAGTATGGATTCTCGCACTTACATGCCACCCTGATGGATGATGCCAAAGGTCAGGCCCAGATGGGTAGACCAATGGACACCTTGAGTGGTGACCCCAGGCACCAAGCTTGGGAATGAGAAGGTGGCCTATAATATTGCATGACTAGTGGGCACCATGAGTGGTGACCCCCAGGAACCAAGCTCAGGATTGAGAAGGTGGCCTTAAATCATTGGAAAAGGAAACCCTAAGGTGGGTATGCTTGGGTTATGGAAAAAGCGGTGGAGAATGTCATACTGAAAAGTGTACATTGGCTTGTTAATTAACTTGATTGTGATAATTAGATTGTTATCCTTATGTGCAAACTTTTGGTTGTTCCCACATACCAGTATATTTTGATATACTGACTGACGTTTTGTTTGTCGGTGTTTTAGTAACAACAATTGAAAGAACAAACAGTAAAGTGACACATTATGGAAATAGAAATAAAGTGCAAGGACGATTAGATAGAATAATTCAAGCTCTGGATAGATAGATTTCCAAAGTTTTCAAAGGTAAGTAAAGTTTAAATTTTATACCAAATTCCAGTTAGTTAATAGAATTTCATAATTATTATTGATTATTTATCGAACCTTTGATCCTGTTAATTGAATAACGACTCTGACCATCGGGTCTCCCATAATCGGGGGTTACCAGGAGGTGGTGTCATTACACACCTAGACAAGGTAATCCACAATTGCAATTAAGTGTGGATGATTAGTAGGGAAAGGATACCACTTCTGATCCTCCACCCTCTAGACACTGAGTCGGGAGAAATAATGACTTCAGCCAACATGCTTCCTACACTAGGCAAGTGGCCAATACTAGAGCAGCCCCAACCTATGTGGTTGATTCACTCATGTGTCAAAGTGATGTGAATGGCGACCAGGCTGCAAGGGTGGAAATTCCTTCTGAAGGGGAGATTGCTACCTAGTGAACAATGGACAGTCCCCATGGGATTTTATCATTTGTGATACAAGGAACATGAAATCCTAATCTAGAGGACAATCTTCCTACAACAAACAAATTTGTTGCTCTCAGTAGTGAGTGTGAAAACATTGGAACAACAAGACAGGGCAATGGTGGTTCCTTCTCAACCCTCACCGCACATGTAGTTCCACTGGAAGTGGAAGAGGTGGAAGCAGCAGCCGTACCCACTCTGGTAGGGAGAGGGTCTTACACCCACTGATATTTCCATCCTAACTTGGAATGTGAGGGGTGACTCACTTCCATGCAGCCAAAAGGAGTTTAAGTCCATTCTTAACACCATGTGTGTGGATCTATGCTTCTTTTGGAGACTAAGATCATGAGGGATATTTGGGAAAGGGTGTGTACCATGTTCCCTACAGGCTGGAATCACATGGCTAGATCTGGCCAATATATGTATTGGGTGGAACCCTACTTGCTAGAATTTTGTACCCATCTCAGAGACAGACCAACGCATGACACTAAGCTATTTCACCTAGAGGGGGCTCTCTTGCATTATTATTATTGTATATGGAGAGCTCCTTGAGAGAGATATAACTCCATTGTGGAAGTGCATTAGGAATACATCCCAATAGAAGATTCTTTGGCTTATTGTGGGTGATTTCCAAATTGTGTGGATGGACTATGAGAACGAAGGAGGATGGGTCATTCACAATAATGTGTTGGATCACATCAACAATGAATTTATAATGTAGGCCTTACAGAACTGAACATGATATGTGGTCATGCTACTTGGTCTAGCAAACAAGGTGTGTGTAAAAAAATCACTTGCAAATTAGATAGAGGCTTCATCAATGATCTTGATCAGACATTTTTCCTAACTCCTTCATCAAGGTCGAATCTCATCCTTTCAGCGACCACGCCAGGATGCACATCAACCTTAAATACTAAGAGATTTTTTCCCAAATATTTTATATTCTTGAACCTATGTTCCTCTTGGCCTGGGTTTAAAGAGGAAGTAGATAAAATCTAGAATGTTAACATCCAGTGCAACCCTTTGTATATAGTTTGTAAAAAAACTAAAAAAATACAAAATTGAACCTAAGGAAGTGGGCCAGGGAGAAATCAATATCAAAAACCTCCTTCTCAAAGCTAGGGAGGCCCTTGATAAAGCCTCACTTTAGGAGGCGATATATCCTCTTTCACCTCATAGCATTAAGGAGGAAAGGGAGATGGAGAGAAACCTAGTCAACCTTGAGAAATCTTAGGGAAGCTTCTTTTGTAAAGGAGTAGATTGGATTGGATCAAGGATGGAGTCAACAATACTAATATATATCACTCTATTGTTCAGAGGATGGTGCTAAAAATGATATCTTATCCATTCTCAAAGAAAATGGCTCTACCATTGAGGTTAGGAAAATGGTGGGTGAGGAGGTTTTCCATTACTGACTCTCTGACAATGATGTGTTGCTAGATATCGATCATTTCTTGTGACTTCATATATTAGTTATGGATATTCACTACCAACATAACTTGGGACGATAGGGTCACACACATAGGATGTATATGGAATAGTAGTTTATTGATGAAAGATGTTTAACTTTATTAACACGCATATGATGTATATGGAATAGTAGTTTATTTATGAAAGATGTTTAACTTTATTACTAAAGTGTTTAGGTATTCAATTTAAACAGCAATGGCTGAAAATTGATTGACTACATTTTTAACCAACTGGTTCAAGTGTTGAATTGATCAATTTAATTGTCATGTCAATTTGAACAAAATTGGCTGAATATTTCCTGAATTGGAACGTGAAGCAGCTATTTAAGTTGGTAAATTGACTGGTTCAAGGTATGAAATGACCGTTTCAACTTGTGAATGGCTTGGTCCAATGATAAATATGATTGAATGAATGATTGGTCATATTGTGCATTAATCAAATATTGAAATACAATGTGATTGATAATAGGAAATTAGGTGAACTGATTGATTCATGTTTTGAATCAATCATTTCATATGTGAACGAACTAATTCAACATTTGCTGCTTCCAGAAAATTAATGAAATTCCATCTCTTTGACTCCCAGACAATTTGGAAATTTTGTCCCTAGCCATCCTATATAAAGGGGGGATAGTCTAGGCTTTCAATAGACACAACAACTAGCTCTGACAATTTTTCTCTCTAATTGCGGTAACTTGACAGCCCGAGCAAGTCCTACTTGTAAATGGGAGGTACAAAAAGGGAGAGATAACACGTGAGAGATAATTAACCATAACATGTTGATGTTCGAAGGGATATCTCCTTCTTGTTGGCTCTAGTAGTGCAATGTCGAGTTCCTAGTGGTCCACATGGACTATCTAGAGGTGTCAATTCTATTGCCACTAAGCTAGGATGACAACAACCACTATCATCTGTGGTACTACACCAGGAGGTCATCTTTTCCAATTGTCTATGTGCGCCTGGTGAGGAGTGCACATCACTGTGCAAGAGTTGTCGATGGACTTGCTCCAAGACCAACTATATCTCTTGCTACCTTCTTTCCTAGATGCATCATTGTTGATGTGATTACCTAATTAAGGAATAGGGTCAATTTTTTTTTTGTTTCCGCTGCTTTCTTTGATGTCCATATCCCCCAACAATGGTATCAGAGCAACATTATTGACAGTGTATCTGGATTTAAATCGATAAATCAGATTTATTTTATTCAATACGATATGAATATTAAAATGATTAGTGTACATATCTGATTAAATACCATATAAAATCCCAAAAATATATATTGACATACACAAATATATATATATGCAGTTTGTATACATATCATGGTTATGGAAAAACCCATGTGGATTATGTACATTTTTTTTGGTTTATTTCTTGTTGTTATTTATTTTTCATACCGAGCCTCTACCCTCCTTTATCAATGTAAATTAGTGCTTCTCTTCCTATATTCCCCTCGATTGTAACCCTAGGTTTTCCCTTTTGCAAAGTAATATGGAGTAGGATATTTTTAACTTATGTTTTGACATTATACACTTAAAGATTCAACTGAGTGGGAGTCGATCTGATGGACTGGAGGACCAAGGAGGCCAACAGATAGGAGAAGTCGACCGATCTTTTGGTTTCCCAACTAGTCAACTAGATGATTTTTGATGTCACTTGGACCAGAGACCAGTTGACCGATCCAAGAGACCAACTGACTTGCAGGCCAACTGATCAGTTTAAGAGTTGAATTGGCCGATCTGGATTGGTTGCAACACATATATTCTTCAACAACAGGTTGATATATATGATGTGGACCATAGGTGGTAGTGATTCATTATGGATCCAAGGAATTTCATTAGTCTGGACATAACCATCACTCGTGTATATATATGTGACACCCATTGCCAAACAAAATGAGACAACTCAAAACAAAGAGAAGAACTAATACCAACATCCAGGATTACCATAAAACAAGGTAAATTAAAATCGATTCCATATAACAATAGAAGCAAAAATATATCACATATGAGTCCACATGAAGCCACGTATATAACATATCATGCCACAAGATGATACATATCACTACTTACTTTTCCCTCTTTCCACAACATGTTACATATGATAACCTATTCACATATACAAGTCGTATTTATGCAACCATGGCCCATTACCAAAAACTCATATTAATATACAACGTCTATAAAACACCTCTAAGGACTTGAGACTAAAAAGATGTCTCATAGGACTCTACTACAAAGCACTAGCAGCATATCCAAACTGTAACAACTACTACTCCTCTTGCTGCTCAACCTAAACAACACGATCTCTACCTCATCGTGCACAACAACCTGAAAGATGAGGAAACCCATGAGGTGAGACCAACATCCCTATGAAAGATATAACTCTATGTCAGAAACTATTATTAGCA